>JANHGB010040856.1:0-22858 GCA_026283785.1 Coracopsis vasa | reverse complement strand
ACTTTCTGTCAGTCCTTTTCTGCTACCAACAAAGGTCCTCTGTTACACAACGGGGAAGAGAATACAACTGCTCACCACCCACCGACCAACACCCAGCCCAACCTGAGCAGCGATCTAGCCCTTCAGGGTAACTGCCCTCAGTTTATATACTGAGCATGACGTGCTGTGGTATGGAATACCACTTTGGCTAATCTGGGTCAGGTGCCCTGTCTCTGCTTCTTCCTGACTTCCCCTCCTCCCTGGCAGATCGTGAGACTCAGAAAGTTCTTGGTCGGAATAAACATTAATTAGCAACAACTAAAAACATTGGTGTTATCAGCTTTGTTCCCAGGCTGTGTTAGTGATAAAAGATAATGGTCTGTGTTGAAACACTCAAAAATAGGAAAGTACTGTTTATCATGGGTTGTGGGAACATAACCTTGAAAACAGGGGAGTTAACACCGCTGTTATCAAAAAGGAGTGTTATACCAGTTGTTAGACACATGTGGTAATGGTCTGTGGTGGCTCCTCTCCGGAAAGTCCTGCTTTGACTCCTCTCCGGAAAGTCCCACTTTGGCTCCTCCCCAGAAAGTCCTGCTTTGGAAATCCCTGAAACATCCCTGACCCCCATAGACCATTTTTGTAATAACTGCGCAGTCATGGCAAAAATGCCATAGCTGGCCACTCCTTCTGATGTAGGGTGGCCCACTACATCAGAATGAGTGTGCATTTTCGCTAGTATAAAAGACCAAGCCTAATGCAGCGTGGAGAGGAAGAACCTCATACCACCCAGGTTAACGTTGCCTCCACGGGGACGCCTCCTAATGTTGAGCCTGCCACCTCGCACTGCAATAATGCTTCTTGGAGCTGGTTTCCTGGTCGTTATCACATGGTCTTTGGGGTTGGTAAGACAATCAAAAATCAGAAATATCCTTTCCTGTATCTTTTGTTATCTTATCTTTTCCTGTATTAATAAACTAGTTGTGATTCTTTATTGTGTTGCATTTCTCTCAACCCAGAATCCCCGAACTGTGCAACACAGGCTGAAAGTCAATAGCACAGCACTGCACCAGCTACTAAGAAGGAGAAAAATGACTGCTATAGCTGAACCCAGAACAGACCTTAAGATTGTCTAGTTCCAACCCCCTGCCATTTGCAGTGACGCCTCACACTAAACCATGTCATTTTGTTCCTTAACAAATCTTCCCTGCTGGTTTCAAACAGGGATATCTGAATTGCTATACTTCTGACCAAGGGCCTTTAAAAAGTAAATTAGAATCCTGGCATTTTCTCTGCACTGTCCCAGCTGCTTTTTTTTTCTTCAGTGGGACCACTTGACTATGCAAACAATGCAGCTTACAACCCCTCTTACAACTGATTTAAGAAAAAATTAAATTCCATCATTCCTATAATGTTGGCAACACCTGAAGGGTTTTTGATGCATCTTCCCACTGTCCCACTGGGGAGAAGAAAACAAAGCCAGGCAATCCTGCTCTGAAAAACTCAGTGGAGGAGTATTTTATTTGCAGAAAACAGAACTGTAAGTTCTCTGCATAGCCATTTTTATTTGTGCCTGTGGACTTCTTATGCTCCTGTTGCCATGGGGTCTGGATACTGGCACACACCAGTTGAAGGGCTAGTTCAGCCAGCAGTTACACTGCTTCACTGGCTGGAGCAGTGTTATTGACTTCAGCCAGACCCAACAAAACCCAAGGTTCTACATGATTCAAGCTGATCAAATTAGATCTTAAGGCATGTTAAGGCTATATATTTGGTGCTTAAGATGGTTCTTCAAAGCTAGGTAGAGAGTGACAGGGAGGCAGCATAGCCTGTGGGTATGCTTTGTGTAATGGGATGTCAGGTCAGCTGGCTTTGAAGTGCATCTGAAGAGCTTCCTGTCCTGCCAAACTCCATATATCATAGAATTATGGAATGGTTTGGTTTGGAAGGAACCTTAAAGCTCATCCAGTTCCACCCCCTGGAAGTTCCACTAGACTAGGTTGCTCCAAGTCCTGTCCAACCTGGCCTTGGACACTGCCAGGGATGGGGCAGCCACAGCTTCTCTGAGCAACCTGTGCCAGGGCCTCACCACCCTCACAGGGAAGAATTTTTTCCTAATTTTTCCTAAACTCTGTTAGTTTAATGCCCTTTCCCTTTGTCCTGTCCGTACATGCCCTTGTCAAAAGCCCCTCTCCAGATTTCTTGTTGGCCTCTTTAGGTATTGGAAGACTGCTGTGAGTTCTCCTCTGAGCCTTGTTTTCTCCAGGCTGTGCAATCACATATTTAGAACGTAGTGCATGTACATTTAAGATTGTTGATGGCAACAAATCTATTTGCAGATGATATTGGGGTCTATCAGGTTAATTATCACACAGCTTCTCCATGAGCTTTTCTGAAACAAGTGTCTGGCTAGAAGCAGTTGCCTCAACCGTCTTCTCTGCTTTATATGTATATGTGAAATTGGCCATGTCAGCTATTCCTGAGCATGGGGTAGCACCTGCAGTGCATAATTAATAAAAAAAAATTTAGTCTGAGTGTGGAAATTGTACTGAAGAAGAGTACAATTTGCAGAGGCTTTCACTGATGAATATTTTTGTTCACTTCATGCCACACGATACATTTTAATATTAATTTTCTATCTTCTCTTTCTATCTTCTATCAGGTAAACTTTTAAAAGCTGAATGTATCCTAAGCAGCCTAATTAATGACAATGGAGCAACAAGTACATACAAATTTCTTTTCCAATTTTATAGTTGTTGTTTTGATGGGATTTTGATACTAATTTCAACAGTCACACGAGCTTCAAATATAGCCAGTCTGGCCTCAGTAACAACTCTTTACATCACATCCCTCTTTTCTTCACCCTTCTTTGCTAAAATGTGGAAACTGCAACTTTGTTTTGAAATTTCCCTAATTCATACTTGAATATCTTCACTTGGGTGGAAAAATATTCTGGATTGACCACTTTCCTACTAATTTCTCTGCCCAGAGAAATTTAAAATGTGAACCAATTTCAAGGAATTGACTGATCTAGAAAACTAAGACAACTCCCTCAGCTCAAAAAAATCCAGATTGTTGGAGTAATGCATATCCTCCAAATCCACACTGATCCTATGAACTAAATGAATACTTCATTCTAGACCTGTAGCAGACTGTGGTGCAATTATTTAGTATCTTTGGGGGTTAAGAAAAAAGAGAGTGAGTCCTGGTTCTTCCAGCACTTCTATTGCTGAGTAGACATGCAAAACTGTAAAAATGGGACCATTTCTTAATGCATGATAGTGCTTGTAGAAATTACTCTTTTTTCCCCCCTTTATATCAAATTATTGCACTGCTGGTTGTGTGTTTTGTCTGAGATCTGGAGGGATGTGTAGTATTTCTAAAGGGAAGAATTTATTCTGACAGGTACAGAAACATATCCATAATTATGATTTAGTTCTGGTTTTGAGACAATAGATTTTAGGGTTTGATATCTGTTCTCCATTTTCTTTTCCTGCAAGGCTTATTTAGTCAATAAATTCAGGTTCCTCTACAGCCATTAAACTTGGAAAATTTAAGAAGCCTGTTCTGGGCTTTGTTGGTTTGTTTTTCATGTGGAACTGAGATTCTCATACAAGAAGGACCTTCATGCAAGAGTGTTTTAAGCAAAATGCCAGCTATCATTATTACAATAGAACTGGCTATACAAAATACTGTTGCAGTATTTCTTAGGACTGTGCTTTTTTTAAAGACTATTTCCATAATATTCAATTGTAACACTTTTTGTTTAAGACTGAAGATGTGCTGTTGAGACTCAGCACAACTTTGTGCTGAGAGTTGCAGTGCAATGTTCACAATACTTAGGAAAGTTTAGTGATTTTAGTTCATATTCTATTCCAAAATCCAGTATAGATTTGATAACAAAAGACTTTGTGTAACTAACCACACTTTGTTAACATGAAAACATTTCCTTTAATATTAATGAGGTACTGATATCTGAAAAAAACCCCATGTTTTGCCAATGATTAAAAGTATTTTGCTGAGCTGTGTATATTGGTGACCACAAAGACATCCCATATTGATCCTTTTGACTGTTTTTTAGTGGAACTCTGCTGGTTTTATATAGAAGGACTTTTTGTTACTTTACAGAAGAGAGGTACATTTCACTTTTTAGGTTGGTTTTATGCTCTATATAGCTGTCACTTAAGCTACATACCCATAGAGCTCTCAACTTATATTCCTGAATGTACTGTCACTTTTTGATCTATCTGAATGTAAGTCCTGGCTCAAACCAGCTCAATTCATTGGGCAAAATCCTGGCAATTTTCTGGAATTTAGGTTAGCCTCAGAAGCTTGAAATTACGGCAACATTTTTAATTCTCTGCTGAGTTTTCCCCACTCTTTCTGCAGGTACCTGGCGATATGCTAAGGAAAGTGATAGGATTCTCGTGCAGTCAGTCTGCTTACAAATCAGAGGCCAGATTTTGCAAAAGCTTGGTAAGGCTTTTTTCTATAAACATCTGCTTAAGGTTTTCCTCATTTTTTTTTTTAATTTGCAGTCCCAAAGTCACTCTGCTTTCCCAAAGGCATGCAATAGTTTATCACAGGTACATCACAGCAATTTCTTCTCTCAAGACAAGAAAATTCCTAGTTTTCAGCTTATCTGGCTTGGTAGTTGACATTTCATCTGCCATGACTGTTGAGCTGAAGTCTTTTATGAGCATAAAATGTGTGTTTATGCACAGCCAAAAGCCAAAGGCTACTGATAAATGTTCAGTGTCACCAAAGCAAAAAATGTTGTGGTATGCTTTTACACTGTTTTGAGGGTCTTGGCTCCAGGAGATGTAAAAAAAAAAAATAAAAAATTGAAAGGCATCTGTAGTGATAATCTCCTTAGTGACTATTTTTCTGATTGATTTCAGGGATGTGGTACGAGGCAGCAGAGTTGATTTGGGCTTCAGTTGTGGGATATTTCAAACTTCCTCAACCAGATAAAAAGGTAGTATTTCCTTTTCACTCTGGATATCCTTGCCAATCATTCCAGATTAGCTTTTGTTCACTTCAGAAAAGTCCTTTAGCAATAACGTTTCAATTAGGCACCTCAGACGAGGTTAATATGCAGGACAAATAATCTGGCTGAAGTTTGTATTACACATTGTTTCCGCGTGCATACACAGATTTACAGACACCTTTTTTCCTGCAGGGGAGTAAAAGTAATAGTTTTCGTTAAGCAGAATCATCTCAAGTGAACCATCACTGAGGGTGTCACAGGTGCCTCTGGCAAGGACAGACTAAGCCCAGAATGCAGCCATAGATTTTATTCATTTATTTATTTATTAAGACTAAGGTTAATATTTTTTTTTCCTGGTAACCAAGCATATCTGCTTGCTGAGCTGCACTACACTGTCTTTTGTGGGTGATGGCTGTTCCCCAGCACTGCAGTATCTAAACACCTTGCAACAGCTACCATACCTGTCTTGAGCACCTTTTTGAGGCTTGGCAATGCTAATCTTCCCACTGTAGATGAGCCAACAGTCACACCTTGCTCCGTAGCTAAGCAGGAATGTGAACCTAAGCCTAACAGGTCCTAGGGTGATGCTTGAAGAAGTTTCGTAATTGTACCCCAGCATAAGATATTCCACAAAACCAGACCTCATCACTTCTCCTCTGCCATACCTTAAAGCTTGACCTCAACCTCAGAACATTTCTAAGGGAGCAAAAATGTGTAGGGAATTTTGCAGAAAGCATACACTTAACAATTAAGGCATTCTTAACTATTTACCTAGGCAGACCCATCTACCATGTACAGATCAAATCTTCCAGAGAGAGAGAATCAGCAAGTTCATAAATCTGTATGTTACGTGTTCATACCTTATTTTTTAATGGGTCCTGTAGAACCAATTACAAATTACTAGCAAGCCCCCCCGATTATATCAACACCAAGAACTTTGCTTTTTCTCCAACTCTGTTTATTAGGATTTTCTTAAACAGTACTATAAGCTAGGGAAGTGTGTTAAAAAAGACACTTTGTTTCTTAGGCTATGTGTGATGAGCAGTTATTACTTCTACCATCTCTCCAGACATCTTCACCCTGGATTTTTTAGAAAGATTAAGGTCAGCTGGCAAGTTCTTAAACATAATTTTTGATTTCTGTGGTCTTTTCTGGAAAACAGGGGTGAAAGAGTACTTTTTTTTCCAGACATGATTGGCCAAGGGCTTACTGCAGCTTTTGGTGACATCACAAGATTAAGCACCTTAGGAAAATGCAATGCTAAGGAAAACACAATGCTATTTAAGGTGAAACCTAGAGCTAGTGGTAATAGGGATACCTGCCACTCATGGATCTGAAAGATCTGCTGACTATGACCAGATGGAGAACAAAGACCAAATAAAAAGTTCACCAAGTTCATTAAAAATGTTTCCAAGAGTTTCCAATATCCACCAGGCTACACTTTCTGCAAGCTGAAATGAAGAAAACTCTATCAAGATGACATCTCTGAATTTCTTAGCAGTGCTTCTCTTTTGATCGTGTTTGTTAGGTTTGGTTTTGTTTTTGGTTTTTTTTTTCCTGGGATGCTGTACCCAGAACCTACTTTGTTGTGAGCAGTAAAATTCACAATAAAGGAGGAGAAACACTATGATAACTTTCCATTTCTTTTTCAGGGAGTTGCTACTTCCTTGGGTATTATTGCAGACATCTTTGCTTCTATGAATGAGAAGGATTATGTACGTTTTAAAACCAAAGCCGACACGGACCTGGTAAGACTTGGTTTGGTATTCGTGTTTTCTTTTCTTTGAAAGGAAAGTCTTTAAGATGAGGTTTTCCTTCTCGGGTTGTTTTTTTTTCCCATTTCACTAGAGCCTTCTTTAGAAGTTCAGTCATCGCTTACTATCAGCTGCCGAGGCCTGCAAACTAGCAGCAGCCTACAGCCAGTACACCCCTCTGTTTGTCCTCTCCGCCATGGTAAGTATTAGTCTTCATTCTGAAAGTGTTCTTTGTATCAGAAAAGAGTCCAGGCTGTTCAATTTGGCTCAAATTCAGCTTTCAAACATTGCATCATACAGGATATTCTGTCCGTGTTGTGGGTATGATTCATTTGCTCTGAACTCCAATCAGAAGCTAAGCAGACAGGTGGAAAGCAGTATCTGGCCACAAGGCGAGGATGTGCTTTCAAGCCCATCTGGAAATGCTGATTCTCCTATAACTACAGCTGTATTACAGAGGAAAAAGAGCAAGATTATTTCCTCCAGGAAACGCAGCAGCAGACAGGCAGAGCTGACGTTTGCTTCAAATCACATAAGAGAAAGAAGTATTTTTTCCTCCCTTTATTTATATATGGCAGAGGTCCAGGTTTTTAATTCCTTCATTCCTCTTTCATTCCCTCCCAGAACATCCGTGGGGTGTGTTTGCTGTCCTATAGTCACTCCAAGGACTGTCCCCCAGAAAAGAGAAAGTTCTACTTGTCTGAAGCCAAAGAATCCTTCGAGATTGGCCTCCTCACCAAGAATGACAAGAGCCCTGTCACCAGCAAGCAGGAGCTCCATAGTTTCATTAAAGCTGCTTTCTGCCTCTCAACTGTGCATCAGTGGCTCTATGGGGAGACTGAGAAACTCCATGAAGTGAGTCAACTGTGCAGAGAAGCCATGGGAAAACTGCATTCATACAGCACTTCATTTACAGAAGAGGAACAAAAAGGGATTCTTGCCAAAGAGATCATGTCTATGATCACATCTGTGAAGAAGCACCTGCAAGTGGAAAGCTTCCCTAATTCTGATGCTAGGTCTTACGTTCCAGACAGTTACAAAGGCACAGTGGAAAAACCTATCCTGCAAGGGGAAGCCAATTTCAAGAAAATCCTTACCACACATTCTCAACATCATCTGTCAGTGTGTCAAGTGCTTAAGAATACCTGCAGGATTCATAAAACCACCCCAGGAGAAACCGAAGCAGGAGCTTGTATCACAACCTTAAAAACAGAGACCGAAACCATTGACACTGTGTATACTACTGAAGAAATAGTGTACCGGAGGAAAGGCACTGCAGAAATGCTAAATTCACCAACAGCAGGAAGTAGCTCAGAAAGACTCTGTGGCCAGAAAAATGAACACATTGGTTCTGATGTGATGAACATTTCCTTTGATGAAGAAACTGAGCCATTAGAAATAGAAATAAATGGTGAAAACAGTGTTTTTAGCAGACAGCAAAACAGGAGTCAGACCACTACTTCAGAGAGCTCTTGGTGCAAGCTGTCAAAATCAAGTTACTCTTCCGGCTGGGAGGAACTAAACTGCAACGGCAGCAAAGAGTCTCCCAAGGAAGGGCAGCAGCAGGAAAAGGGCTCAGCAGAGGAGCAGTGCTGCAGAACAGAATCGGATGAGCATAGTCAAGCTGCATGCTTGAACTTGATGCCTCCCAGAGCCTGGCATTCTTCCCCTCCAGAGGCTCTACATAGCCACGGAGGATCTCCTCAGCCTTCCCTGGAGGTCGATACAACTCTAGCTGGGAGGCTGGTAGAGAAGGTGTCTCTTTGCGGAGAAGAGCTGCGGAAGGGAAGACACCATAGAAAGAGTTCTTCAGAAGAGAAAGGCGGGGAGGTGAACAACGTGGTTCCCCTTTCCACCCCTAGCTCTGCTCCTACCAAGCAGCAGGAAGAGAAGTCTTTCACGTGGGTGGAGCTGGGCTGCAAGACCAAGGACAGCAGCACCCCCCCATCCCAGCCGGGGAAACATTTTGTGTGGGTCCCCCCAGGAGGAGAAGCTGCAAATAGCACAGAGGATCCCTCATTTGAGGCACCCGCCCCCCACAGACAAGGGTGCATCTGTACTACCAACGAGCATTGAGACGAGAAGGGCCAGCGACTCCTCTGTGTGTGACTGGCTGAGGAAATCTGCGCTGGTGGGAAATGGACCTCTCAAAGTGCCTGAAGTTGACACCCAAGCAGAAACAATAGATGACACTGAATTTGATTTCATCAGTATTGGAGATTCAGTGAACAATTATCCTACGGCATTTGTTCCAAAGCATCAGTAAACTCCCTGTGTGCTGACAGCTTTGCCCTCGAGGGGGAAGATATTCATAACCAAGCACTTTTACTGTGCCACTACTGAAAAAGATGAAGGAAAGTCTCAGGACATGGTGAGCAGCAAAAGGCAATCCAGTTCATTCCTGAGTTTACGGTACAAACCAGCACAGATGCCCAAGAGTTCCCCTAGAGGTCCACTTCTGAACCCAAGAGAAAGTGGTTTTGTCTTCATGCCTGGGAGAATTAAGGAAGAAATCCATGATGCTCGATTTCTGACAGATGAGGATTACATGCAGCTTCTGGCAGGGGTAGAACATAATTGGCTTGTCCAGAGACTGATGCCTACTGGAATTTTTAAGTCTAAACAGCTTCGTAAAGCATACAGTAAGTTTCTGCACAGTGATGGGGATTTACTCGCAGCAACAGGTACTCCCATAGAGAACAATCTCAACTTGGGCTTTTCAACACAATGTTTTAGTCATCATTATTAAGACTTTCTTTGTTGTTTTTGTTTTACAAGGTTTTGTATAAGAATTTTAGCAATGGCAAAACACTCCCTTGAACCGTTTTCCTCCTGTTCCTTCTTACCCATTTGCACATCAATCACAGCTTCATGGAAATGGGCTCCATCCCCATCCCCACACAGTCCCTCCTGCTTCAACCTCTTCATGCAAGACCCTGCTTGAACTCACTGTGCCAGTTAATCAAGCCCTTTCCACCCCATTACTTGAGTCTCTGGTTTTGTTGCCCATTTAAATTCCACATTTTATTCCTGCAAACTGTGTATTGAAGACAGTGATTGTTAAATTAACCATAAATAACAGCCATACCTTAATATGTAGGCCCTTGCTCAATATACTAAGAAATACAGAAGCTAGGAGCAGCACCACTTTAGGCTGCCTCATTGAGCTTATTGAGTAAAACCCACTCAGTGCTTGTCCCATCTTGCATGTCTCAAGCCTGTTGAGCAGGTTTTTTTTGTTCTTACTGTAAAATATCCAACTCTGCACCTAGATACCTCTTAGCATATATGTTATAGCCCCGTACTTCGCTTTCAGAGAAGCCTGGATATCTTATCTCCTGGGTGCTGGTTATTTCACCCCTCAGCAGAAGCTTAGAGCAGTCCTGTGGAATTGTCCATTCTACTTGTGGTGTTTTCCTTTTGTAGCTGCTCTTCTTTTAAAGTACTCAAAGAAATCAGGCTTCTGGACAGGCCAAGAAACGGCTGTATTCATTGGGGACTACCTGAAGGTGGCAAAGGAAGGCAAACAGAGAAATGCATTTTGGATACACTTTCTGCACCAGGAAGAATGCCTGAGAAGGTACTGAAAAAAACAATTTCTGAAACAAAATGTTTATCAATGCTACTTCAGTGTAAACATGCAGGAAAACTATCTGGTAAGACGAGTCTTATACCTGTGATTCAGCTAGTCCCCTGCCTTGTTAGACATTAGCTTTTATCACATATTTTAAGAAGATAGTACAAGTTTTTAGTTGGACAACTACAGATATCATAGCCACAGTGAGAGAAGATTGTTTCTTCAGTCTGTTTCAACCTAGTTTACATTTGGTTAGATTTTGACTGATCTTCTGTAGCAAGAACGTTTTATGGCTTTCCGAAATCTCCTGGTCCTTTTGGCAATCTTTCTCATCACTCCACGTATCTCCCTACTTTTTAAATTCTGGGAAAACAAAGTTACTTTACTGTCATCTTCTAACAGTCATGTTAGTGTTTGTTTGCTCGTGACAAAGGCCTGACTTTAGCTTTGCCTGTACTGGGATAATCTTATAGAAGCTTATATCTTGCTTCCTTTTTATTTGACTTCTAGCTTTGCATTAAATAATTAGCAGTATATATAGCTTTCTGTCTTTATATATATTTTTATATATATGTATCTGACAATACCTAAGGGCAGAAAGGTGTTTCGGTTGCTTTTCTTTAACAGCAGGTTTATGCAGTGGATGCGTCTGCTCTAAAAGCAGGATTAGAATCACCTAATTCATAAATGCCTCTGCATGAAGAGAGCTCTGCTAATGGTAGATTTTTGATTGGTTTTATAAGTAGCTTATGAATTATTATGGATTAAGAACAGTATTTTAAGTACCTCTGAGTCAGGCCTCCCTTCAGGTCAAGCAGAGTTGACTTTAGACTGTTGGGTAGGATTGATCAGCACAGCATTTTATGCCTGTAAAAACTATAAAAGAAAAAACCCACAGCTTAAATCACTGACATTTTAAATGCGTTACCAACTTTGGCTTTGCTTCTGAAGAGCCAAGCTCTGCTTTGGAGTGGTGTTTCATTACCATAAGCAGAGTTTTCCAAGTGCAATCTGCTGCAAATCTGGCTACAAAAACCACTTCTCTTGTTGTTTAGGTATGTTGGGAAAGAATATAAGGAAGAAAAGGGGCTTTTTCATCATTTCAGTGATGTGGAACGGCAAATGACTGCCCAGTACTATGTGACAGAATTCAACAAAAGACTGTATGAGCAAAAAGTCCCTACCCAAATCTTTTACATCCCATCTGCAGTACTCTTGGTAAGAGCTATCTTCTAAGCAATACAAAGGAATCAATGGGAACAGTGTCTTAAGTCAATTTTGATTTTAAAATAGTAGCAGGTAGGCAACCTCTAGATAACATGCTATTTTAGCCAGTTGCTGCATTTGCTCATTTCAGGGCAGAGGACACCTGTCTGCAGAGCTACAAGTTCATGGGTGCACTGGCAGAAAAGATGCCATATACAAGCCAGAAACTCACTTGTAAATGAAGCCCAGGAGTTACCGAGCCTTTTACATCATCTAACACTATACGAACATCTATTTTCAAGGATAATTAGGGAATCTGAACAGCAAAGTGACCCATTTTGAGCACCACAAAAAATGTCTAAACCTCACTAGAACCCAACCTGGGAGGTTCTTGCAGACAAGTTGATTTGCTGAATTTCAGGAACACAGGACTGGAAAGTTTCTCTTTGTGATTCATCACGTCCAGTGCCCTGATATCACAGGCAACAACACTGCACAATCCGTTTTTATACTCATTAAGTCCTACCTTAAAAGCAGCCATAGGATGTTGTGTTTTGTGTTTTAGCCTTTATCACTTCCACTAAGAAATCATTCCGGAGCTGCTCTCTTGATGTCTGGAAACTTTCTGCTATTTTCTAATCTAAAATTAGTCAATTTATATTTATTGTCTTTCTCACAACTTCTTTGAGGCCTAGACTTAAGGAAGAAGCAGCTATAGCAACCCCTCATCACCTCTGTTCTCTTGAAGACAAGACTTCAGTTAGAGGAGCTTTAGCATACTTGTTTTCACATCTCTGCTCACATGATGGTCATTATCCCTCTGTTTTCAGATACTGGAAGATAGAACTATAAAAGGATGTGTGAGCGTGGAGCCCTATATCCTTGGGGAGTTTGTGAAGCTGTCCACCAACACAAAGGTAGTAAAGAATGAATACAAAGCCACAGAGTACGGTTTGGCCTATGGCCATTTCACCTATGAGTTCTCCAATGGAACAGACATTGTTGTGGATCTGCAAGGTTTGTGTTACAGTGAACTTCATTTCTTGTGAAGACTTAATTTCTCATGTTGCAAAGTGTGCTATATAAAGGTGTATGTGTATATGTATATGCTATATATACTGTCTCTAAATGATGTAAAGTGAGGGAGGTATTTGCAGGTATGTTTTTGCCTTGCTCTTGTTCTCCACTGCATCGCAGCAAGAGCAGGTAAGCTGCATGAAGTCTCCTTGAGCAGTTTGCTTGAGAGCCAAGGATAAAACCTTTCAGGGTCAACCTTTAGTACACAGGTGTCTTTGGGACATTCATTTTATTAAACATTCATAGGGATCTGCTTTTGCTGACATGTGGCAAACTAGGAATCGCTGAAGTGACATTAACAGAGTGTGGGCCGTGCCAAAGCAGACAGACTTGAGTACAGTAATACAAAGGCTGTGGTGTTCAATACCAAAATGTAACCTTTCTTCCACAGGCTGGATTACAGGTGACGGGAAAGGCCTCATCTCCCTCACAGACCCTCAGATTCATTCTCTCAATAGCAAAGATGTTTCACACTCCAACTTTGGGAAGAAAGGGATATATTACTTCTTTAATAATCAACACGTGGAGTGCAATGAGATCTGTCACTGCCTTTCTTTAACAAGACCCTCAGTAGAGCTGCCAATGTAGAGTCGCACAAGACAGTCACACAAAGGATGACCCTTAAGCCGGGCAGTATTTTATCCTACATGGCTTTGGGAGCATACTGTCTTTGAAAACGGAGTCACTGAGACATTACTTGCATGAGTTTGGCAAGTTCTGGTCTTTGCATCCAGGCTCGCAACAGCATCCTGTGCACCATCTGAACTTCATGTTGTTGTAGCCTGTAAGAATTAACAAAAGAACATACAAAGAGAACAGCTTTCCAAATTCAGCTAGAGGTGTGCTACAAGACTATAAGTTTCTGATCTACTCAGACCTAGTAAGGGCAACAGGCGCCATCTGCTCTTTGGAAATAGAATATGAAACAGAGAGAGACAGAAGCAGCGAGCTGTCTTTCAACCTTCTGTGAAGGTTGTATAAATGTTTTGGGGAACAAATGGTGATGTATTGGTTTACTTAAAAAAATAAAGTTTCTTTCAGAGGTGTGTATGCCTGCGTACATATGTGAACACAGAACACCTAAGCATTTGGAAGTATGGTTTTAGCTGGAACAGCCAAGAAAGCTCTGCTACCCCTGATTTTTAACACCAGGACTGAACAGCCCGTGTCATGCATGCTGGCCACATGCTTCAGCAGTGCCTGCCTAAGTTAGAGGCAGCTGCAGCCTTTTACTTTTTATGAAACAATCTTTTGTGGTTTGTTTTTTAATTGTTTTGTTGTTTGGTGTGTTTTAGATTTTTTTTTAACTAAAGCTTGCAATTGATTCATCTGACTTCCTTGGACACCTATAGCAATTCACATACTGATAAGGCCTCACCCATCTCCAAGAGACCCAACTGCTAGAGTCATTCTGCCACAGTGAATTTCAGAAGCACGTAGAAGGAAGCAATGCCCTTCCAACTTGGTGAATTTCAGCTGAACAGCTGAAACCTTTTATGGCTTTTTCCCCACACAGGCTGGTTAGCTGAAAAGAGTCAAACCTGCTGACGTGGTCAGATCATGTACACATCTGCTGTAGAGAAAACAGCCATAAAAAGAGAGGGGATAGGAGCTCCTCACACAAAATGCTGCTCCCTTTCAATGCTGAATTCAGCCAACTGGAGTGTCTGGTTGAAAAAAAACAAAACAAACCAATTCCCAATATTACCCAAATTCAGGTTGTGATGAAAGAAGCATTTTCAAATTAATTAGGCTGCCTTTTTTGTAAGTCCTAAAAATTTCAACTACTCATTTTGCATCTACTGCTGACAGACTTTTAATGCGTTACCTCGCCAGGATGAGTGGCCTTCAACCTTTATTTCCAAGGGGTGATTAACCTGCGTGGGCTTCCAGGGGGACACTTGCTTCAGCCTCTGTCAAGGACACATTGCAGATTTTGATTAAAAGCAGGGAGAATATCTTTGCATCTACAGGTTGCAGCTGATTTTCTGTTACACAAGAGAAGGAAAGTGATCTTCTATTCTTCCAGCGCACCTTTCCTGGTGTTACTAGCTTAACTGGCAGGTGGAAAAGCTACTTCTGGGAAAGTTCAAGCAGCAGTTTTATGTATTCCCCTTAAGAGTGACACATAAAACAGGAGCAACAGGACTGCAGCAACACACGGAACTGGAGCTAACATTTGTTGCTGCCTCTCCAGCTGAAGGAAAATGGGATAAGACTTTGATTTTACTCTTCCAAGACCATACCAGCACCTCCAGAATATGTGTGTGAGAAATGGTAGGTGGCTTTCCCCCTCCATCAGCTGTGAAAGGCTGCCTTCATTTCAAATTCTCCTCCTCCAAAGCCCTGATGTCCCACTGACCCCAAGCATAAAGGCTGTGATCATTTCTTTGGGGAGATTTTTTTGATGACAAAGGGAACAGGGCATCAAACTTCCACAAAAAGATGGGTCCCCAGCAGAGAGTTGGCTTTAACAAAACCATTCTCTTTTGTTTCTGCAGCCAGCAAAGATTTTTTTAGGGTTTTGTTCCACCTTTTTAGCAATGCTATTGTTTTCTAGGTGATGTTTGTGCCGAGTTGTTTGGAAAGACACCCTATCACTGCACCGCCCGATTAGAGCTAGGTGTAAAGCGGGACCAGCAAGAGAAGAAAAAAAAAATTAAATCTCTTTATTATGGTGCATAAACCTTCAGTGTTGGGGAGCTGGGCAGCTGCGCAGGAAGAAAAATGCATTCAAAAATATAATGCTAGTGTGAATAATCCTTTCTCTAATGCTGCTTGCAGACTGCCTCAGCTTTGTCAGGTGAACTTGAACTGGGCTATGAGATTTGCTGCCGTTCCCACTGCACACTGTCTATCACCCCAGGGCATTGACCATCTTGACTGTTGTTAAAAGCGAGCAAACAATCCATCATTGAGCCAGGGAGTCACTCGCTCATAGAAAAGTAAAATCAGCATGTGACAGTACACTTGGCCCCAGTGTTTCACAGATTAAAGTGATACATGAAAACTCACGTGTTACTGGGAAGATTAAGCCCGTTATCTTGTTCCACAGCCAATAAAGGACAGCCTTGTCTGCAGCAGTAGGGAAATGCTGGCTTTAACCAAGTGACAAATGCTGCAGAGACATAGCTCTGTGCTCCGGCAAAAGAGAGTGACAAGCTCTAAAGAGGAAACAAAGCTTGTTAGCAAGATCTGGGGAATTAATAGGCAGCAGAGATGCTGTGTTAAAGCCTCTCTGCAGAGGCTTTCCCTTCTCTATAGACACAATTAAAAGCAAAACAAAACCTCTCAGACAATCTCTGCAGAACAAAGTGTCCTAATATGCTGCCAGCAGCCAGCCCTGCAATGGCTGCTGTGGTAGCACACGCTGCTTCAAGACCCCTGGAAAGTAATGCCCGTTCCAGCTATGCCTCTTGGTCAAGGAAAGGAAAAAATACAGATTTAGTTATGTTCCTGAATTAATCTATCTGTGGGAAGTGTTAGTGTTTTCACTTCTTCCTAATATTTGCGTCCAGCAGCTGATTTCTTCTGTTGGTTTCTAGCATATATTTTACCATCTCAGCCAAAGCGATGGCTACTCACAGTTAAAAATTAGGATTAAGTATCAGCTGGTCCAGTTCCATGTTAAAACCAGACATCATCATACTTAACCCCATAGCTTGTACTGGTCTTACTCTTTACAGGTTTGGGCACAAATTCAGAGGTATCAGTCCTTCACAAATGCAGGATCTCTGTCTTCATGCAGGGCTTGGATACTGGAAATCTTGAATTAATGTGCTCTATACCTCATTGCCTGGAGAATTTAGGCATAAACGGCCTGAAACACACACAACTTGTGTTATTGCTTCATATTTGTGGTATAAATAGGTGATTATTGGGGAGAATAAGTGGTTGACTCTGATGATGGAGCATTTGATATTTTGGCTGGAAGTTTCATCTTGGAGCTACAATTTCTGTTCTGCTGTTTCCTTTGGTTTCAGAAGAAAGTAATTTGAACCAAACAAGACTTAGGGAATACTAAATTCTTTTTTTTCTTTTTTTTTTGGGTGGGGGGATGTAAAGCCTGAAGAAACATTTCCTCTTCTTGGCTCAAGCAGCAGACACAAGGACTTGAGTATAAGTGTTAAGTGCTGGCACCAAAACATCTCACTCTTGGCAAGGTGATGACACTTCCCTGTACTTCAGGGCAGACATTTGATTAAAGAGGTTTTACCCACCTACCTTTCTGCAGGTATCCAGGTGAAAGGCAGAGATCTTGTTTGCTGTGTGCCATGTACTTGTGCATAAAATTTAGCACATTTGATATCAAGAGGGAAAAACTTGATGCCTGTTAACCACAGGCAGAACAATTTTCTTACTCTTTTGGGAATACCTAATGTTACACAGCATAGAAGTTTTCCCAGCACATCCTTTCCCCCTGGCCAGCAGAGCCATGGGAGGCTCCCAGGGGAAGGAAACCAAGCACACACAACTGTATCTCTAGGCATTTACAGGTGGTGTGATGTGCTTTTGTAACCTTGAAATAACCAGAATGGGGATATATGCAGTGAGATATCGACCGATAGCTGCCACTGGGAGCTGGAAGGGAGGGAACTCCCTGCACCAGCACCCAGGTGCCTTCCCCAGCCCTGCTGCAGGGAAGCCAGCAGCCTGCAGCAGCAGTGTGCTGCTCTCACCCCTCTCCTGGGGATGACACACACCATCCCTCCTTTTTTCCACTTGGATGAAATCATCTCCCACATCCTTCTGCAGAGCAGGAACAGATGGGGCTGCTGATGCTGCCCCAGCTCCGTGAGCCCATCCGTACTGCCTGCAGCCTCCCCAGCCTGCCCACGGTGACCCCCCCAGACAGAACTTAATCCCATTCTTTAGTCAGAAAACTTCTCTGCCAGGCTATTTTTAAGATGGAGTGGATCTTTTCATCGTCTTCGCTCAAAGCAGTTTCTCCCTCGAGCGAAGCCCAAACCACCATGCCGGCTACTGGGGCTGCTGTCCCCTTCGAGTAGGCCATCACGTTAATAGAGGTTGATTTGTAAACAGCGTCGTGTCCCCCCCCCCCCAGTGCCCCCCTTTGCCTGACTCCTGCTTTTCTGCTCAATGGCACAGATGCTGCTTTGTGCTGCCCAGGACCAAGCAGCTATTAGCAGCAAATCCAGCGAGGGAAATTAATGAAGGCGACTACTAATAAAAGACAGCTCAGGATGGCCATCCCAACTTGCTCTGAGCAGTAATTAACTTTTTTTAAAACTCATGAAGGTAAATATGCCATCGGCTTTGGTCCAGTCTCTCTTCTTTTTAATCAAAGGAGGGGGAAGGGAAGTAAGGGAAGGGGGATGGCTGCATGTCGCAGTCACCCTAGCACCATCCCTATGCCCTCCCTGCATGCTGCTGGCTTTATTTTAAAGACAGTATTACTTCTCTTTAATCAGAAGCCTGAATTTAGTACAGGAAGTCAAGGTGAATGAGGAGGTGGCCAGAAGTTTGCTGGACCTACACAGTTGAAGGAAACAGCTTGTCAGAGCAAAAGAGTCTGTCAGACCTTAAGATGCCCTGTAGTAAGACAACAACCTGCGCCAGGTTTAAAAGAATAAATTCCAACAGGATTTCTGTTCATGCAAGTGGACTGCAGTGCTGTGATTAACTATATAAAAGATGGGTGCCTGAGATTTTTTTGCCTGTATGGTATAGAAATTGAAATTACAGGACTTGGTGTGTACTATTCATGACCCCAAGTGATAAATTGCAACCCCCCCGTCCCTGCAGAGCCCTTCTTCACCGTACATGCAACCTGAAGATTCCCCAGATCACAAATTAACCATTTGATATTCACTTGGACACCTGCCTTATACCAAACCCTGGCCTGCAAGAGCAAACTCTGTGCTGTTTATCTAATTACTTGGGCTTCTTGACATCCCCAGTGAATGCTCCAAATGTCCTCCCCAGGCAGAGAGCAGTGCAAGGCTTTTGGTCCTTTCCCTAGGATTGTTCTTCCTTGGAACACTGCAAGGTGGTTGTGGATGTGAGAACAAACTAGAGTGTGGGTGACAGGCTCCTCGAAGCCAGAGGGTCTCAGTGATTATGGGAACTGGGGTGGTGATGGCCTTTCCCCTAGCAGCTGCTCTGAAGTACATCTAAAACACAATAAAAATGAAAACCTGGGGTTTTTGGAGAGATCAGCTTGAAAGTTCTTGGTGTATTTAATGGCGTTAAATCAATTGAAGGAGAAAAGGCTGCGAAATTCCCATCTGAGGAGTATGAATGTGAAATTTGAGGACCAGCAGATGAAATGACTGAAAGGTGGATTTCCCTAGGAGAAAGCAGTGAAATGCAGAAAACCAATGGAGAAAGTGAAGCCTGAGGCTGTGGGGAGGTGTGTGCCACAGACCCTTCTCCTGGCTGAAATGATGAAAGGAAAAACTTGCCTTCTTTGCAATGGAAATGAAGGAGTCAGGAGGGAGGTGAAGGACAGAGAGGGGACAGAGGCAGAGGCTGAAGCCCTCCAGCCAAGCGCCTGTCCCGAGAGAGATGGCAGCAACACCACGATTGTGTGGGATCATCTGCAGAGAAACATGTTTTATACACAAAAAATACATTTTGCAAGTATTGTGGGATGGCATCTCATTGTATTTCCAGAAGTTCCATGCATGTTTTATTACGGAAATAAGAAAATATGTAACTTTAAAATCCCAGATGATCAGACTTTTCAATTAAAACAGTGTTATGCAATAACTAATGGATGCAGTGTCAAAAAGACAGCTAGCATGTGTGCTTAATTATTTAGGGTCATACACGTCTCAATAGCAAACTCATCAGAGAGCACCACAGGATGGCCTGTAGCAGGTGAACCCTCATCCAGTTGTTTCCTAACATTTTCACCATCAGGAAACCAAGGAACTGCTGTGACAATAACATAGTCAAACCTGGGGAGCAGTGGACCCTGAACCTCAACCTGAGGCACCTGAATAAGGCTTTAGGAAATTTAGTTTTTCTTTGAGCTAGACCCCTCATGCTGGGGTCTTCAGATTTACATAGGAAGTAACCTAAGTTGAGTTTACCATCCTGCCACATCTTCTACCTTCACTTCTAGTCTGGGTGCGCATCCTGCGGCTCAGCAATGAGGCATCCAAGCTCTCTGCCACAGCTTAAAATCCAACAGCCAGATGAGGGCTGCGCTGGGAATGCTCTTCCAAAATACAGTGTGCAGAAGGATCATAAACATGCATTATTTGGGCAAGGTGCTGCCTTGGAAACTGCTCCCAGGTTTTCCACTTCCTCCTAAGAGGTGATTTGCCATCCTGCATTCAGGTTCGCTGCAATTTCATAGAATCCTAGAATTATATGTTGGTTTGGGTTGGAAGGGACCTTAAAGCTCATCCAGTTCCAACCCCCTGCCATGGGCAGGGATACCTTCTACAGATCAGGTTGCTCCAAGCCCCATCCAGCCTCCAGATGCTCACCTCCAAAAATCAGTCTTCCGAGATAAAAGAGGAAAATTGAAGGAAAACAAGGGGAAGAGGGAAATTAACTCTTTCAAGTTCAGGAGGAAGAAAGAGGGAAATAAGCTCTTTTGGCTACATTTGGAAGAGAAATCAGGATGTGGATTAATGGGGAAGATAAGTCCTGTCTCTCTATCTCCCTTTGCTAGCACTGCACTGCTGCCCCTTCCCAATCTTCTTCAAGGGCATCTCCAGCCAAGCCCACCCTGGGGACCAGGGTTTGGTTTATGTGGTGACACCTACCTCAAACTCCAGAAAACTCCTCTCCCGCTCCCAATCCATTCTCCAATGCTACATGTGCATTTTCCCATAGTGGCTCCTACTGCCATGGCCCAGCCGAACAGTGGATGTAACAGTCTGTACCTGGGATGGAAAGAAATACCTCCAGGATGACAAACTTAGGAAGCAGCAGCATCCCTCCCCAAAGAGCGTTGGAGGGAGCATCCGAGACCTGAGCCACCTGAGACGTACTTGAAGCATATCCCATCTATCCCAACCTTTTGAAGAGCCGAAGGCATCTACTCCAGCACCTCTTAAAAGCAAGAGAGAAACTGGGAAGGACAATGAGACCCAGCCAGAAAAAACAGAGAGGCTGAGCAAGCTGCTCACTTTCTTTTTTGGGGGGCATTCCTGGAGTTTAATCATTAAAAGGGAGTTGTGAGAAGTGATCGAGGGTGAAGCTGCCTCTCATGACAGGCTGCCCCACACACTGCCAATGGATTGAAAGGCTCCCTCTTGTTTTGTTCCTCCTGGCCCGTGGCAGATTTGGGGGGGAACACAGCTTCACCGTGCTGCCCACATCAAAGCAATGATTATGCAAATTCTCCCACTTAATTTTTTTTCTTCTTCTTTTCACAAGGAATTATTTATCACACAATAACCCCCCTGCCAGGGGGGGAAACAATAGCTCAGGCTCCATCACGCTGCTTGCCCAAGGCTGCAGGGCCAGGGTGGGGGGAACCCCCACATTTTATTGGCCTAACCTAATTTCACTAATTCTCTTTTCATACATTTTGGGGTTGTTTTTTCCCCCTTGTTGCCCTTTTGAGGCTGTCACTCCCAGCACTGGGTTTCACACTCCCAGGATCTGGGGAAGGCACCAGGCTGCATCTTTTATTTAATTAACACATTCAGGCGCCTCCGCTGGGATTTAATGATTTCCAGGTGTTCGGACCCAGAAGTCACAGAGTGCTCCCGGGCACATGGTGGGGATGATTGAGGGGCATCGGTGGCCTCCAGCATCCCCTCATCCTGCTCCATGGTGACGTCCTTGGCAGGCTCTGTTGGATCCATCCATCCATCCATGCAATACACATTCACTGTGCAGAATCTTCTGTACCAAGAGGCAAAAATAAACCATAAGTAAACTTCCACTGAATTTATATATTTATCTACTGTGCTTGGTGACGGTTTCCTTCACATTATGAGCCACACAAGGAACCCAAGAACCAAAATGCCATGATGAGAGGTGGAGGCTGAGTCACGCCGTGTGTTTTAGCATCTAGAGCCCATTTGAGGATTTGCTTGGCTGCAAAAAAATAGGGAATTTTTCCTTGGTTTGGCTCCATGTCTCCCTGAGGAGTTTTAGCCCTAAAAAATGGCCTCTTGGCCCTACACTGGGGCTGAACTGACATCCACAAGAGCTTCGTATTCTGCAGAAAAAAGGGGGTTTCTTCTAAGAAGGCAGAATTTTTGGGGCTTTTATACGCAGAACCAGAACAGGAATCAGCCCCCCAGGCCCATAATTTCCAGTATGGAACCCCAAAACAAGCAGCAAGCCCAAAATATACGAAAATTAGAGCTTTTTATTTATATTTTATCACAAAAACAATCCCTTTGCTCTTCAGCTGTAAATACATAGTGGAATAAACTCTGTAAATTATACAAAAAAAATACATCTTTTCCATGAAATCTTCCTTTATAATAAATAAACCGTGAACACACGTGCAGCTGATCACTGTAATGTCTCGTGTCTGTTGAGGTTTTCAGTCTGTTGATTTATTTTTCATCTCCTGAAAGAAGGGGGGAGTTCCTTGTCCCCTTAAAGGTCAAAATAAATAAAGCATGAGGAGGTTCTCCGTCCCTATTCCTATTCCCTCCAGCCGGGGGGGGGGTGTCTCTATTTAATTTTTGATAGAGAGTTCAGCCTAAATTTCCACGCTTGCATTCAGCCCTCACAAAGCCTACAAATTATACAATGACTTCTAACCCGGAGCTCTAACAAAAAACACTTTAGGGGTGGGGTGGGGGTTTAACCCTCTTTCTCTCTCCCCTCACCCCCCCCCATGAGAAATCCTAGGGGACAGATGGTGGAAAGGGAAGAGCGGAACGAAGGGGAGTGTGTGGAAAGCCGCGGTCACAGACTTGGGAGGTGGACAAAGTGCACATCGGAGGGGGAAAACACAAAGTTTGGTTTTGGCAGGTGACGGGTTCAGAGCCGTGGGAAGCGGCGCAGATGCCGCCATCCCGATGGTGGGAACGGGGACCGGGAGCACCGGGCTAAAGGCAGCGGCGGGGCACCGGCACGGCGGCCCGGGAGGGGAGGTGGGGCTGGATTCCCCATGCGGCCGGGGGGTTCGTGCGCCGGGTCCACCACTGGGACGTTTGCTCAAAAGCATCGGGACGAGGCCTCCGCGGGCTCTCCAGGTACAAAAGCGGACGGGGAGCAGAAGCACCTCCGTTTCAGGTCACCCGTTTCCGCGGGGGAGGGCTCCCCAGCCACAGCGGCACCACAAAGGGCCACATGCGAGCGCTCGCCCGAACTTACCGCCCATCA
>JANHGB010040852.1:34784-58233 GCA_026283785.1 Coracopsis vasa | reverse complement strand
ATCATAGAATGGTTTGGGTTGGAAAGTACCTTAAGATCATCCAGTTCCAACCCCTGCCATGGGCAGGGACACCTTTCCTTAGACCATGTCACCCAAGGCTCTGCCCAGCCTGGCCTTGAACACTGCCAGGGATGGAGCATTCACCACTTCTTTGGGCAACCTGTGCCAGTGCCTCACCACCTTCACAGTAAAGAGCTTCTTCCTTCCATCTAACCTGAACTTCCCCTGTTTCAGTTTAAACCCATCACCCCTTGTCCTATTGCTATACTCCAAACTAGACAACATGAGTCCTTGGCAGTGTGCTTTAGAAGGCAGTCCTGTCCTGGTGGGGGATTCGTCAGAGGGAACGAGAAATCTTTCCATCTCTAGATTCAAAAATCAAGGAATCCTTCTGGAGCTTCACAAAAATAAAGAAGCCATAGTGCCTCTCCAGAGCACGTAATCTGCCTTGAAATGCAATCATGAAAACCTCCACAAGTCTAAATCCCAAAGGCAATCAGCATATTTTGGTGGAAATCTTGAGGGACTTGAGTTGCCTGGTCTTCACTGTACAAACAAATAAATGCCACTTGTCCTGCAATTTCCATCATGGGATATAAATGTGCTTGGTTTTATAAGTTCTCAAAGATGAGGGCTCCAATTTCTGTGAGTCCAGCATTTCTTTTTGGTGGTATCACTCATGGCCGCATCCTGTAGTGCATTTAGCCATTGTGGGGAGTGCTTTATTCTGTGAACAATACCAGGGCAGCCTCTGACTTGGTCACCCTTAGATCTAAAACCAGAATCTAATTTCTTTGACTTGCTCTTTTCCCAGTAACAAGTCTTGGCAACATACCAACAGATTTCTTCCTGTATGAATAGGGATATAAGTAAATGAAGTAATTCATGGTCATTCTGATACCAAGGATTCGGTGAGGGAAGGTGAGGGCATCCATTGAACTGCCCTCTGCCTTTTGCTTTCTGTAGCACATGTGTACCCTGCTCTCAGACCCATTGCTTTGTGCCTGAGACCACAGGAATGGTTGTATAGGGTTGGGCCAGAAACTCACCTACCTCCATGTCCCTTCTCTGGCATTGGTGCCAAAGCAGACACCTAAGGAAGAGTAAAGAAAAAGAGCGAGCGTCTAATGATACTTCTCCTACTCCCTAATGCTTTGCAGGTCAGGGATTTCCTGAGCCAGCAAATATATCACTGACTTCGGAAAGTGGGCCATTTGCCCCAGACAAGTGGTCTGTGATGTGATTGTCCCATTCACTGAGCTGGCACCATTTAGAGAGCATTTTGATCAACCCAGATTCTTGCCTCAAACTAGAGTGCTCATTTGAGTCCTGATTATTTATCGTTGTTGTGAGCTTTCCTGTTTGTGGCCTTCATTTAATGATGAGTGCTGCAGATGGCTTATAAATTGAGACATATTTTAAACTAAGAATGAAGCTGGTTGTGTAACCTCAGCTGCCTTGGGATTTGTACTGGGGAAAGGAAAAGAAGAAAGAATTTCTCTGCAAGTACTCCGCAGACAATCACTGCTCAGTGAATGAAGGCATGGATGTCATTTTACATCAGCTCTACTTGCTTGCATTCCTTGTGGCTGGAGGCAGAATTTAAGAAGCCATTGGATAGAGCTGATAGAAGGAGGTAATAAAACAGCACAGAAGGAACAAAGAAATACAAACTTAACCAGATAACATCATCAATCTGAAATGAGCTCTTCCTAAGCTCTGTGGTTTTAAGGAAAAGAAATTACTTACTTTGTGTATTATGTTTTCTGCTGCAAAGGGAAAAAAAGCCCAGATAGCGTGTAGTTGTGCTTTAATACTCCAGAATTAAAGGAAAATTTACACTGGGAGATTCTCAGGATGTCATTTACCAGTGTGTTTTCCGCTGTGTAGATTCCTTCATGGCAGAGAGGAATTTGATGGGCAGAGGAGACATTTTTAAGACCCTCAGTTTGCTCCTCAGAGCACTGACTCTTTGCTGGTTCTCCATAACAGCATTTGTGATAAGGCTTTTTTGCCATCCACAGATGAGGTGAGGATTTTCATCCTTCTGATAAATAATGACCTGACTTCATGTCATGGCCTCATCACACTGGGGCTGTATTGCATGGTGTGGGGTAGTGGGAACAATACCAGCAAGGTCAGAGAATTGCAGTCTGATGGAAGATGGTGCAGACCTTCTCAGTGAGCCAGAAGCTCCTGCAACTGCATTTCACTTGCTGACCTGGCTTTCCATCAGGTATTGAACAAGATCATGTTGTAATCTGGTAGCTGGCTGAGGCCTAAGCAAAGTACCGGCTGGCTGGGAGGAGGATGATTCTCAGAGCTGCTCCCTTGTGTCACACCTCAGATGTGTTCTCAACCAGGAATGCTTCCTTCTAAAGTGTTTTCAAGAGGTGGGCTGTGATTCTGGGCAAACACCCCGTGACCCATTGTGCATCTTCTGGTGTTGGGGCAGGATGAATTTGTTTGGCCTTTGCATTCTCTAACAAAGCCCCAGAATAATGTGTTCTTCCAAAATAATCCTCAGGGCTTTCAGGAAGAAAAGCTGTTGCTTCTAGCCAGAGAGCCAGGTTACTTAGCACTATGTGTTTAGTGTCACTTGAGGAGCTGTAGGGTACCACCTGATCTCTACCTGTCGCTCCAGAGGTAATAAGATCACTCATAGATCCTGTGCCATATTTGCTATGTCTGTGTGGAAATCAGATGCTGCAGGACAGCCCAATGCAGCTGAACTAGGACAAGTCCCCAGCTACATCCACTTGTCCTGAGGTGGGACACTTATCTGCCCATGCTTTAGGTGGTCAGAGCCAGCAGTGCTGAGTACAGTGTGAGGACCAACATAGCAGGGAAGCATAAAGTTTCCCCTGATCAGTTCTGTGGCCCATCTGCAGTAAGCCTGAAGGAACCTGGCAAAGAGCAGCCAGCAGCCCAGACCTAAATATGACACCAGTGCAAGTTTTACCTAAATAAGAACTGAACTAAAAAAGAAGTGTAAAGTCATTATGGCTTAGATCACTACAGCCTCATTCTTGAATATCCTCTGGCTGCCTTTTGCTTCTTTTGGCAGCACAAAGCTGCTGCAGCGAAGCACAAGCAGCTGTACTCAGTTACAGATGCTATTATGTTTCTGGAAGAAGCTGAGTGCTGGTGAAGCAGATGCCTCCAGTGCTGTGTATTGATTTTCACCAGCACAAAGTGGGTGTAAAACAGTACCTGATCAATCCTGTTCCCTGTCTTGCTGCTCAGAGAGGTAACACCCCAGGGAGGATGGGGGTTTAATGGAAATGCTTTAATGAAGCTGCTAACAAAGAGAGTAAGTTAGCTCTCACCAGGCCCAAAGGCTGGTCCTCACTTTCCCTTTGATAAGGCATGTGCTGTGGAGGATGGTGGAACCCCATGTCCAAGGTGGTTTCTGACTGACATTACCGTCTATGAAAGCATTTCTAACTGGATGACAAACCTATGCCCCTAAACCCAATCACCAAATGCTGCCTGAGCAGGAGGCAATACAGCATGGGCTGAGTTGTTTGCATGTAAGGAACACAACTCTGGTGACAGTTGCTTTCTCATCCCGGGAACCAGTTTAGCATCCCTTTCCCCATATGACTCAGACAATAAATTACACTTTAATCTAAATCTTGTACATTATTCCTGCTACAATAGCTGGGCAATTTCTCCATTTCTTTTTTTAGCATCTCCCTTGGATCCCCTTTATCAGCTGTATTGTTTCATACTAAAGAAGTTATTTGGTTTACCAGGTAAGGCATTTATGGTCAGCATGAAAATGAGCAATACACAGGTATTCTCCTGAACATTATTTCCCTGTCAGCAAACAGAACAGCTGCAGATTTACCTAAAGAAAAGAAGCAATGATGATGTGGGGAAGTATATTATCTGGAGGGGGTAATTTCCTGAATATTCTGCCCATACTTCACTTATCTGCTTTCTGTCTCACTTGAAGTCCCTTTGGAAAGGCTTGCTAGACAGATGGGGCAGGAGCATGTCTTCATCGGGGGATTTTAAATGTCCAGCTCTTTATTATCCTCTAGCATGCTTATCAACGGATGCTACAGATCATGGAACTGAGGGCCCACCTCGAAGTCACTGAATGAAATTAGACAAAAACAAGCACCTGAATACCTTATTTCTGCATCTGAAGTGAATGTTCTAGATTTTGAGCTATACTTTACTCTGGTGAGTCTGAAGACTCCAGTTTGGATCAGAGGCCATTGCCATCAAAGCTGGTCTGTACACTCATGCAGAAAGACTATACGAACATTAAACATAGCAATGAAAACCAGTGAAGGCAGAAAGCTCTCAGCAGGCTCTTGTGGCAGCGATACCTTCTGCAGAATCCCAGCCATGTGAGGAGCAGCAGATGTTTTGATTCTCCACCAGCAGGCTGTGAAATGAAACTTTGATTTGAGCCTGGCTGCCGTTTGTGTGTGTTCACCTTAGCTGCTGTTGTACGTCATATGGTGGTGATGCTCTTTGAGGCATCCAGAACACCAGCCTCTCACAGGAGGCTCTTAAATGGCTCAGTTACAGTTAATGGCAAACCTAAACTATTACGAATGTTGAAATGTTTAGTTTGGGTCAGAAACTGTAGAAATTTTTGTTCAGCATGCTGCATTTGTGCACATTTCCATTTCCTGGTGTTATTTTCTGTATTTCCTATTGTTGGCATTTGTGTTCAATGCAGTCATAAAGTTTCAAAGCTTAAAGTGCGATGAAAACAAATGAGCAGAAATAAGATTTGTTCACTGCTGTGTTAGATCACTGGCTGGTATGAAGTGCCACAGGACACAGTAAATCATCTGTGTGTGACCACACTAAGTGGTCACAAGGGCAAGGCACAGCTCTACTGTTCACAGCAGGGCTCAACCAAGTAGTCTTGTCACTGTAAACAATTCAGATCATTCCTGGGTAGTATATTGCCTTTACAGCATTAATCTTAAATGAGTTAGGCAGGAATACTTACTTGTTCATAGTGCTTTTCATACTGCTGTGTGTGATTTTCACTTCCAGCTTGAGACACACATGATCACTGTGTTACTGAGATGTTTTACGTAGCAGTTTCCAGGCAAATTTCATATATGTGTTGGAAGAGAAAGAGCAGAGACCTCACTGAGGTCTGTAAGGATGAAAAGTAGAAATAAGAAGCCATAGTTTTGGGGTTTTTTCATTTCCTTTTATATGAATTCCTACAAATTTATGTTATTGTATGGGCCTTAGTAGAGAGAGTCTTAATAAGCAGTCTGCAAAAGGAGGGTGACACTTACCATGCCTGATTTCTCCATTAAACTAGGACTGTGTGTTGTTTCCTCTTCATTTCCCTAACCCTGCATCATATTCAGCTCTCCCAGGGCCTCTCTACCTTCTTCATGGGTCACCAGCAGATCCTTCCCTCCAGGGTCTCCCTCCTTTCACCCCATCCTACATTTTAGTCTGTTTTCTCTGACACACTCCCAGGTGATTCACTGCTGGCTTGCAGTTCCTCTGGTCAAGCTCCCTGGATGCATGTCCCTGCCTCCCTCCATCCTTCCCAGCAGGTTTCTGGATAGCCTTGAGCTGAGCAGTGAGCCAGGCTGCTCTGGAATTGGATTGCCCACGTTAGCAGCCACCTCACAAGTGCAGCCTCTTAGTGTCCCATCAGCTAACTCATGTAAGAGGGACTTGAGGTGTTCTGTGTTTCTAAAATCAACTTGAGTCCAGCTAGAGATTCTGTGCCACAATTACCTCTTCCTCTTTGCTGCTTATATGGCACACCTGCTTTTTATATTAAATTGCAAATTCTTGAGGGAGGCAAGTTCTGTTTTAACTCAGTGTATAGTGCCTAGTACAGCTGGGGTTTGGTTCATGGGGATTCTGTCTTCCTCTGCAATGTAATGATTAAATAACAATGAAAGGAATCTCTGGGACTAATGCATCTGCCTGAAATCTGGATTTTCACTTGGAATTATATTGCTTCATGCTTAAACCCTGGGTTTGCTGTGCTTGCATAATACTATTTCATGACAAGAAAACTGCACCACAGCAACCTAAGGGGTATTGATCACTCCAGGAAACGTGAAGGAAAGCAGCAAAGTTAGAATAAGCATAATTCATTTGTTTTTCCCCCAGCATTGGAGGCAAAATGCAGGGTAAGCAGCATGGGGAAGCTCTGGAAACATGAGTCCAAAGTGTGCTGTCCATATTAGTATCTGATGTGAACAGTACTGGATCTAGAGAAGATACTTTTTTTTTTCTGCCTGACAATCTAAATGGACAGGGTTGTCTTCTACAGCTCTGTGAGGCAAAAAGGTGGGTGTTTCATATCTGCAGCGCTGAACATTGCTCCCTAACGTGGAGATGAGTGTCCTGTTCCTCCAGAGGTGGGAAGCTTAGTGGAGTGCATTGCTCATGGATTTCTTTGCCTGTGACCGGCTGGTTAACACTTTGCACCCTTTATTGCGACAACAGCTTTTTTGTCTGCTTGTTCAGCAGCAAGTTCTACGTTATTTCAGGTGTAGCTTCATGGTAGTTACGTGTGTAAATTCATTGCTTTGTTATTTTTAAATGCAAGATAATATCCACTTTCTGGCTAAATTTTGTCTTTCTCCACTGCTGCTGGTTTTTCTCCCTCTCGTGTGGGTTAAGAAAAGTGGGAAGACCTGAAAACAACTTGACTGCAACTTCTTGTTCTAAATGGGCAAGGTCCTAGGTATACTTTTGTGCTTCTCTCCCAACCACCTCAGTATGAACACATCAGCTACCAGGACTGCACTGCAATGGCAAAGCCTCCCCTGTTGGCCATGGAGAAGAGCAGTAGTTTCCTAGTAGTTTGATGCCTGTTTTTCAGGTGCTTTCCTCTGTATCTGTGTAATGATAGTTGAGCAACAGCCCATTAAGAAGAGTGGAAAAGTGAGGATACCCTTTTAAGTATGATATTGGGGAAGTACCAGACCTGTACTTCCTGTACAGTAGTGTACATGTGTGCAGTGATCCACACTGCACACATGTACACTACTTTTAAAGTGGGCATCACACAACCTGGAGAAGAGAAGGACCAATTTGTGCATAGAGGCTGCGTTATTATACATGCCACTGGAAAACGGACCTGAAACGAAGACAAAAGTTCCTTCATATTTGTTGTAACCACCTTCAACAAGAGTGGCTTTGCTTCCTTCTGAGAAGATGATATGTCCCCAGTGAGCAAGAGTCAGGGCTCAGTTACATGTAAATGCCTCAGAGCCCATAGCAGGCTTTGACTGTATTTGCTTTATCAGTCGCTCTTTCTCTAGCAGCTGAGTGGTGGAAGATGTCAGACATTGCCCAGTTCGCAGTCAATGGGTTGAACTTGTTTCCACGGTAAATATTGCACAGCTTCTAGCTCTTGGTTCTTTCCATCTCTCTCCCTATCTCTTTCTCAGTCTCTTCAACAGTAAATCATCTGGGGGAGAGGGGGAAAAGGGGACTGTGAACTCCTTCACTTCAGCATGCTGTGCTCTGAACCCTTTCTCTGGAGTCATGGGGCTTGGTTGTGTCAGGTGCCTTATGCGAATGAAGTCAGCTTTAGTCCTAGATGCTTGCAGTACATTCCCACGTTGGCCACGTCATATATGAGAGTCTTTAGGATGCCCAGGATACATGATTTTGGGAGGTGTCTTAATGGAATCTGAGGATTGTTTTCCAACCTCTGCTACATTATGAGTTTGAAGAGTCACTTTACTTTTTCCACCTTTTTGTTCTCTGAGTATTTCAGTGTCCTCAGTAACACATCTGTGCTAGCTGTGATGGTCTGTAATAATTCTAGGTGCGGGGTTTTCAGAGTGGTTCTATTGATTTCCTCAGTTCCCTGCCTCAAACGCCTGTGAGGGAGCATTGATGAAACTTTTTCTCACCATTTGGGCATAAAAGGACCAGCTCACATGGGGTCTGCAGACAGACATGATTTCTGGTGTCCTAAATGGGTGCATAGTTTCTGTCTTGGCTCTCTTCTAAGCCACTATCAACTTCAGTGAAGGTAAAACAGATCGATGTAGTGGAGGATTTCACACCAAGTATTTTATTTCTTTCTTTCTCTGATGATACAAATTATACAAGAGGTAAAGTGTGGAGAAAACACATGAGATAATGGGTATTAGGGTTAAGAAAGGAAATTCATGTGAGCAGCTGTACAGTGCTTGGACCAAGGAACTCTTGCTGGAACAAGGAAAGCGAGGTCCTGCAGTAAGTGAAGTAAGGTGACAGTGTGAATAAAGCCTTACTTCTGAGCATGTGAGAAAAGGCACATTGGCAGCAGTTGCTCTGAATGAATAATGTGATCTGAATCCTGTGATTTTATACAGTGATGAAGTGACTTTGTTCTCAATGTATTTTCATAACCATCTTTTAACGGTGTATTTTTTAATACACTGAGTTGAGATAAATTTCCTTTGATTCCACAGAACAGATGATAAGAGAGAGAATTAAAAAAACCCAAAGCCTTGTAGTTAAAAGACTGAGGTGAATTAAGAAATAAGGCTTAAATCAAGAGAATCACATTACCTCTTGGTTGTGAAATTACCTCTGAGTTATGATTTGGCTCCTGTTTCTCATGAACATTTATTTGTGTTTTTCAGCCCTAATAAGTTACTGTGTTCTTGCTAATGCTGCAGTTTCATCTGAGTTCTGCAGATGAGCTGCTCTCTTGTGAAGCAGGTACATACTGTCTTCAGTTTACTGATGATTAAGCCAAGGCACAGAGTAGCTGAAGGTCACATAGAGGGTGAGCCAGAGCAAATCCACTAAGCAAACGTCAGACTTTGTGTCTTGTCTAACCTGTAACAGCTTGTCAAGGGGGTGAGCTCATTTCCACAGGGTCCTAAGTGTGGCCTCTAGGTCAGGTCGGTAGGTTTGTGTAATTGTAAATAAGATTTATCAGTAGATTTGGGTACAGTATGAGCACATTGCTGGATTTTAAACTGTGGGGGTGTTATTCCAGCTAGGTTTCAGGCTTCAAAAGCAGCATCTAAAGAGACAGGATGTATTTTTATTTGCCTTAAAAAGAGCAGCCAGCATGAGATCATCCCCTTCAATTAGGCAGGCAGTGATCTCTGCAGTGGAAGGGGAGGGAATACACTGCCCCCAGATCTGCTGCTCTAGAGCAGACTCTGTGGATGTGAATAACGTAAGTGATCAAAAGGGAAAGATCTTCAGTAGGAAACAAATAGCGAGGTTGCAGAAGGGAAGTCTCTTGCTTTGGCTTCACAGGGAAGAAAGGAGGGAAACCTGCAGGAGTCATGAGAAACCAAAGTGTTAAATACTCACAAGGGAACAAATGGTAGGTGGCTTTAACAACCATTTTAGCAGGGTCAGAGAAGAATAAAAGGACTTATTGAGTTCACTTGCTGAGACAGAGTTCACACAGTGCTCATTTGGCTGGCAGAATGGAAAATGGCAGCAATCCTGGGAGTTAACGAACAACCCTTGGACTGCAGACACAGTTACATGCCAATGAAGAACACAGTGAATTAGGGACAGCCGAACAGAAGCAGCTCTACTTTGATGTCATGGTTTGCCTTGTTCTTCATTCTGAATGTTCTAGTTGCTTTTGGAGACATCTAAAATTTGCTATAAAAATGTGGTAGTTCCCTGCTTATTCCCAGGTCACACATCTGTGGGAGCTGCCCATACCTCTATTGCATGAAAACATCTTGAAGGATAGTAACAAGACACAGAGGGAAATTGAGGATCCATTCATGCAAGGGTAGTTATTTCCAAAGTTACTGAAATCAGTTCAAAGCAAGAAGCTGTTTCAAAGAGTTACCCAACATTTGCTCCTTCTTGCCCCTTTTCATTCACTAAGCAATTGCCATCATGACTTTTGTTTAGGGTGGCAAATACCCTGGCATCACAGGGCCTGTGCAACAGTAGTGCCCTGCCTTAATGCCTGCCATGGTTTTTCAGTCATACTTTTAGAGGAGGTATGGATCTGGGGCCCTTTTTCTTTAGTGAACGCCTGGTTATCACGGCCTTCATTCAGGGGCTGAGAACACTGCCAGAAATGAGTGTAACTTTCCACTAAGCTCCTCACTGTAGGTGGTTGTAGCACAGCCCTGCTTGGCTCATACACTACGGTCCTCTTAACCTGGAGACTGTCTTGCTGAGCTTCGCTCAGGGAACCTGGGTTGAAGGTGAGTCAGGGATGTGGAGCTGGAGCTGCATCATGGCAGTGTGTGGGAGCCCTGGCCTTGTGTGTCTGTGGCAAATGGTCTTGGGATGGAGGCTCATCAATAAGCACATACCTAGACCATGAATGATTGCTGGGTTATATGAAGGCAGCCTGACTTTCTGTCTGGGAGGCTTTACTGTACCTCCTTGTGAACATACTCAGAGCAAGTAAATTGTACTCTACTGTGTTTAGACTTGTTGGATCTATCTGGACCCAAATCTAGCCAGCACTAGCCCTAGCCCTGATCTGTGGAGCTGTGCTTCTGCCATGTTTGTGACCATGCTTTGGAGGAGATCACAAGATGGGGAGGGGTGTTCAGAACTTCACAGCATCTTGGCAAGAACAGTTTACAGGGGAGTTTACTTAATAAGCACCCTGAAACCTGGCCTGTCTGGGTAAAACCTGATTCTCTAGTGAGGATCATTCCTCCCTGAATATAATAGGATATTTTCCTATCCCCTGCTATGAACTGACCCTGCCTCCAGCTGTGTGGAAAATGCATCAAGAAGAGCAGATGCTTGATTGAATCTTGCCGAACTTCAGCTCCTGTGTCTTTGAAAAGTGAAAATACCACAGATTTTAATTACTTGAAGCATCTGGGTTGGAGCCCTTCGAACTCTGTTCAAAATGAAAGCCTGAGATACTGGAGAAAAGGCATGGAGTCCTTAGGCAAGAGATGAGAGCTGAAGAATAACAGGGTAAATATGCATATAAAGGCACATTTGAATCTATGCTAGAGCAGAGGCTAAAGATCCCCAGTTACTTAAGCAAGGTACGTCAAATACTGCCAACTAATCAAGGCTGTGTTTTGCTGTCATACCCATGACAGGGAGATGGAGGCACCCAGAAGGTTACTGTAGGCAAAAGAATTCTCTTCCAGAGGTCAGAGAAGACGTGGCTTGACAGTCATTAGTTTTACCTACTAGCACATATGTGTGGTATTGAATTATTGCATTTGCTGAGTGTGAGCTGCGTTCAGTTCTCACCAACCTTCCCAATGCAGGTTCGTATAGCATAATATCCAGCCAGGTCCTAGGACTTTGTACCTGGACACCTCTCACTTCCCTTGCCCTCTAAAGGAAGACCTGTTTTAGTGAGTCAGGTGGCTTGGCCTTTATTTGTAATGAACAACTGTAGTAAAGAGGCTGCTTTTTGTTCACAAATTATATTCTCCTTGTGGTATTGTGGGACATTATAGCAAAGTCAATAGGGGCTTTTGTTGCTAAGAATGAAACCAACCAAATGTTCTGGCTTTAGTAAGAGCATGATAAGGTCAATGTTGGGGGCATAATCAAAGCCTCCATGGGATCTGGCATATCATGTTGAAGTTTTCTAGCATCTGCTAACCTTAATTGATTTGCACACAGGACAGCAGATAGACTGGGGTGTTCGGAGATGCCATGTTGTCAAGCCCCACCAGTTTTCTGGACATTACGCTAGAAATGTTTCTTCTTGTTTGCACGTCTTTCATCATGAAAGACCAAGCTGTGTAGAAACAAGCCAGCCAAGTTCAAGCTGTGATCTCTTCTGTCAGGCTGGTGCCCAGCAGTTCTATTAATTATAAAGTCTATTCTGGCTAGGGAAAAAACAGGCCAAACAAATGAACTTAAACAGCACATGAGGTGGTAGTAATTGTACAACCCTTTCTTTAGTTTAGAGCCATGCGGCTCAGCTCCCTGACATTAGTTGTGAGTTAGCAGATGTGGTTTTGCTTCCATTGTTCCATGTGAGACATCTGGTTACTGAGCAGAAGCAAAAGTGGTTTAATGGCTTTTCTCACAAGAAACAGTTCCATAACATGCATTTCCATATAAAATGGCTTATTTGGCAGACAGAAAGACTGAGATGAAAAAGGGCATCCATGGTGCTCTTCCACAAACGGCAAGCTGTCTGGGACCTGTGATCACCCAGGTTGGGCAGATTTTGTTCTCCACATCACCTTGAAAAGCCTGCCTCAATTCCCTCCCCTTTCCCAGCAGTGATCTTGTCTTCTAATTGTCCTTAGTTGCCTGTTAGATGAGAGCATTTAGCACCCAAATGCAATGCTGAGGAAGTCAACAGCGTTTTATAGCCACCGTGTCTCTTATGAACAATCCTACTGGGGACAGGAGAGGCTTGAACAGCAGTATTGCTGAATGGGTTTTTATAAAGTGATGAAGGGATCATGAAAAGGTTATGAACTTCCCTTACAATGTTGAGAACTGACACTTTTTGGTCTAGGAATGCCATCTTTCGGTAAGATGCATCTGCTCTATTGAGTTTTAACACTACCAACCCCTGCCAACTCCAGAAAAAATCATCCAAACCCCTTGCAAGGTAGATAAAATATCATGTAAGATTCAAATGTTTCAGTTAGATTATTTGTTAGGCTTATGGCAAAGGGCTGCAAAGCTCAGAATGAGTTACAGCATCATGTTGTACGTGGCTTTATCCATCCATGGAATTAAAAGCATTTCACAAAAGCTAATTGCTGCCATCCCAATTATGGATGAAGAAGTGGCAGCATTAAGAAACTTGCCTGGGGTAACAGAGCTCGTTACTGGGAAGAGCTGGAAGCAAGGCCTGCAACTCGGGATCTGGGTGTTACTCAACATCAGCAGTTCAGAGGTGAAACCACAGCTCCTCTGAAGTTGTGAAAGTTGGATGGTTGACTTCGGTTAAGCCAAAATGCAGCCCCATAGGATTATTCTGCCTTTGTTCAAGTTATCCAGACTTCTTGAGACAGTCAATCTGTCTGAACTCTTTAAATGTGTCAGGGGCTTTGGTCCTTCCTCTGTGCTGGGGCATATATTCTTCTGAAGAAAGCCCAGGGTGGTGCTCTCCATCTCCACAGTGGTGTGGCCTGCAGGCTGTACCTGCTCCTTAGTCTAGAGAGGAGCTCATTAACTCCGTTACATACACTGCCCAGAAAAACTGATCAAATAAACTTACATAAATGTCTATATTTTTAAAATACATTAATTGCTTGAATTTTTCTTAATATGAAACAGCAAGAAGTGGGAAATTAAGGAATGTTACATTGTGTTGATCAAATAGGAATGCCAAGGAAACAAAAACACAACCATAGCTGGGGATGTAAATAAGCTTCTATTAACTGGAGTGCTAAAGGTCAGAACAGCCTGTATTTCTTGGACCATGTTCCACCCACTTTATTCCTTGAGGATTATAACTGAAAGTCTCAAAAAATTGAAGATCTGGAAGCAACTATCTACTCATTTGTTTATTCAGTGCAGGAATAGGTTTGCATTAGGCACCTATCCAAAACCAACTTCTTCTATTCAAAGGGAATGGGTCACAGCAGGACACTTAGAAATGGATCTCTTCAGTAGCAGGCTGCAAACACCCATTATTTCCAGTTATTTTGTAAATGAATGGGTTTTTTGCTTTCTCATGTATTAAATAAAACACAAGCAAACCAAGTCTGAAATATGTGGAAAAATCAGAGACATGAACAGATACATTTTCATTACATTTAAGTTCTTTGTGTATTTTAGTATTAAGCACTGTTAGACAAAGCAATAGTGCCAAGTGAGCTCAGAAACTAAACAAGCTGTCTGCTGTATTTAAAGAGCAATGAGAAAGCAAGTTAGTCAAATCAGACCAAAGTAACGCTTTGTACTTCTATGGCTCAAAGGGAGGAATGACTTTTCCAAGACTGTGCAGAGGTGAAAGCCACCACCCTCATTCATCCTGAATCACAACTTGCTCTTAATTCAGAGCTTGGTGAAATTCTTGGTGGACTTACCTGTCCAGAGCCTTGTGGGGGAGTGGGAGAAGGTTCTCAACAAGTTCATCCCTGAAGGACACGTGAGATGTAGCTTTTGTGGCTAGTTCAGTTGAACACAGCTGCAAGCCCATTGAAAGGGAGACAGGAACTGAGATTAGTTTAAGTTGCCCAATGTGCCAGGGTTTTACTCAAGTTGCTTTTTATTTCTTCCAGGTTAAAGCCAGCACATGGACAGTGAATGAGCTGACTGGTGGGCAGGACTGTGTAAGGTCATGATAAATTGATTGTGGGTCACAGTCTGAAGGACTGGGGTTTAGGTACAGCAGTGGAGCAGGATCAGGATTTTGCTGTCTCTCTTGGAAACAGTTGTCCCTTTAAAGTCATTTTGCTAAATTTATGTAATGTATAATAGAGGTTTTTGATCCTAGGGAATTGAAAGTGTGCGTGTTAATCCAGAAGGTAATTGACAGTCCTTCAAGAGGATGCTGAAATCACCCAGTTGTTTTCTAAGCAGGGCTTTATTCTGTGCTATTACCCACGTGGCTCAAAAATTCTTCAAAGAGGGTGTCATTCTCTATTCTATTCTCAGCATGAAGAGATTGATAGAAGCAGAAACAGTAAGAGAAGGACATTAGGAAAGTTTCATATTAAAATTCTGTTTTAATTCTTAGAAGGTTATGTCAGGTCTTATTTCCATATTCAACGCTGGCTTGCTTAAACAGTGGAGTCTTCAGTTCCTCAAGTATTACACATACTCATCTCTTATTTGCTCTTTGGGAAAGATGTGGAATTCTTATATGAATAACAAATAAGTGAGACCATATGTGGTATAATAGGTTGTATTCCTATTATGTTGCTCTTGGCACCTCTCATATCCTCTGAGTAAGTATAAAACTGTGTCTCCCTCTTCCCCCTCTTCACAAGAGAGTCAGTTCTGCATTTACCATTGTGTCGACGAGAAAATCCAGTTACAAGCCTGTTCTCTTCAAAAGCGATTGGTTTTAACATGGCTCACTAGGGTGTTTAAAGAAAGAGAGATGTCATGGTGTCTGACCCTTTTGCTTCTTGGAAAGGTTAAGCATAAAATGCATTTGGGAAAGAGAAATGTGAGTGCGTACATCCAAATCCGTTTATATTTTAACAACCTGCATTTGGAAGGAGTGTTAAGGCAGGGAGGTGGTTTTGAGGACCTTCATTTGATATGATGTTGAGGATTCCAGTTTAACTGGTGAAAAATCAGTACATTTAAGAACCAATTAACAGTAATACAAATAACAAAGACAAATTCACATGGGATCAGAGGCGTGAATCTAATGTGCTACATTGCAGGCAAAACTTGGGAAGAAAATTCCAGTAACCGGAACTGGGAGCGGACATCAAGGGCCGCAACTGGGAAGTAGTGTGTTGTTTTCTGTCGTTCTCAATGAATCAAACAACCGTCCCTTCTAATGGAACTAGAAAGAACTGAAACAACCAAGCCTCAGTGTGTAGGGGGCTGTCTTACGGGTTGCATCTAATCCTCAGCCACTGAAAAATGCTATGATCTTCAGAAGACTTTACTGAAAAACGACGTTTGTTCTCCACACACATAATCTTTACTCGGCAGGGTGGGTGGAAAGGAAAGGAAATGGGGAAATCTGGTTTCCATTGGAAATATTTTAAAATGGAAATTTCCAACCACTTCTATAGCTAACGAGGAAATAGGGCATTTTGTTGCAAAGATTTCATTGGGAAACAATTTCCGTTTTCCATCAAAAAGCTTTCCAGCCCAGTTTTTCCAAGCAGCTCTCGTTGTCTCACATAAGCGGCTGCTTGGAAGCTGATGGCACAGATGGGAAAGTGCACAACTCTGCTGGCCTTAGGAGCATAGCATCCCCAAATGCAGGGTAGGGGATTAAGTGATACTCGGAGCAGTTCTGGTTACACTCATAGGAGGGCAGTGGTGCATACACAGAGTGTCCCTCTCTGTGCTTTATCAAAGGGTTGCACAACTTATTATACATGGCAGAAGTATCGTTTCATGCACCAGTGAAATGCAGTCTGCTGTGGGTTGGAAAATAGCTACAGCTGGACCTCAGAAAAGGCTTAGATTCGGTTTGGGATACCATAGAAAAGTGAACATTTGCTAACAGTTACCAGCCTATTGGTATCTGAGACACCACATTTTCCATTTATACTCAGGGCAGGAAGTAACTGTTGTCTTTTCATGTACCACAGTGTGGTAATTCTTCTGGCAAATGTTCACCTTTTAATGATGACCACTATATTTTCCATTGTTTGTGCTAGAGCTCTGTTTACAGCTTAAGGCAGTTACGATGCTCAGTGTTAATCATTCGTCCATATGGAAATACATGTAACGTATACTTCTTCAGACACTTAGAGTATTAGTCACATAGATCATATGCAGAAGGACTGAAGAAAAGTCACTCCTCCTGGTCCTTGACTGCATTTTCCATCCTCTCAGTTTGCTGATATGTATTTCTGCCTAAATTATGCTCATGGCTGTGATGAGAACAGACCAGGTCAAGAATGAAACCAGCTGATAGCTGTTCACTTCCTTGCAGGTCAGCTCTGTGCAGTGTTCCTGAGGTCTGCTGCATGCACAGAAGAAGCCTTAACTCCAGCCAGCTCTGCCCATTTGATCTCTTACATGGGGTTTATATCAAAACCTTGCATGCAGCAACAAGCCAAGGCCATTCATTTGACCCTTGGGCATATGGTTTTTTGTAAGCACTTTTAGAAGCACAATGAATAGGATCAGAGAGGATTTAGCTATAACTATTCTCATCTTTGCCTGCTCCAAATGCTGTGATCCATCAGCTCAGCTGGGGCAAAGGACCCTGCTGCCAGCTCACAGGTGTCCCTGTTGCTCAACAGAATACAACCATGTTTCCTTTCCTGTAAATGAATTAAGAGCAGATTGTAGCAGTCCTCTGGCAAGGAAGAAAGCAGATATTTTTCCCCACTTAGGCATAGAGGGTGTCTCAAAGCAGGGGCTACGTTCTTTCCATGTGACTATGTTGGTATGGCTTTTTAGGGGAGAATTGTTTGCAGAGCAACTCAAACTCTCCCTGCCTTGAGGGAAAGCCTTTCTTCCTCTGTGAGAGCAACCACCACCAGTGCCTGCTCCTTGACACAGACACAGTGGGGGCTTTTAACCACTGGAAAAGTATTCCCAGCAAAGCCACCAGTACTGCAGTCTATTTCGGGCTGCCCAGGGATGCACGGTCCATCCCTTATGTGCAAGAAGATGAGCTGGTGTGGCAGGAGGTCACCTTGGCTGAACGAGGAACCCCTCAGTGAGTTTAGTGAACAGAACAAGCACTAAGAGGTGGAAAAGGAGACAGGACATTGAGGAGGAATATAGAGGCATCTCCTGGGCTTGAAGGGATGGAAAAAGGCAGTTCCAGCCTCATCTGGAGTTAGAACTGGGTATGAGGGGCAACAAGGGCATTCCTTCAGCTACATCAACAGCAGCAGGAGGGCTATTGCTGAATGGTGGTACTATGATGAAGGACACTGGAAAGACTAAGGAGCTCAGTGCTTCTTTTGTCTCAGCCTTTCCTGGCATGGTCGATTCTCCCTGATCTCTGTGTCGTGGCTCAGCACCTACACAGCTCCAGTGTGGCCCCCAGTGCTTAGGAGATGGAGAGGAGCCTCACTTGAGCTGCTCATGGGCTTAACATGTCTCCAGACCCAGTGGTGGCCAGACCAGACACGAGGACTGGAACAACACACATTGTGTTGGGTGACAGCCTCATCCAGTGAAAGGGAAGCTCCTTTTATCCTCCCAACAAGCAGGAAGAGTTTGTCTGATGCTTCAGAGAGTAACAGATTTATCTTTAGGTGAAGACAGGATGATCACAACCCAGCAGCTGTCTCTCACCAGGCAGGTTTACAAGGACTACTCTCCCTTCTAGGCAAATACAGAAGGCCCACATTCCACCTGGCTTGGTATTTGCAGTCACAGGGAAATCAGCAGGGAGCTTGTATGGCTCACATGAGAGGCAGGCAGGAGTCTGCCTTGGGGCTCTTGGAAGCGCGGGGTTGGTCTTCTGAAATTACAGAAGTTGCCTCTATTTGATGGCATTTGAAGGCTCTGACCTGTTATATTTATTTTGCAGATGGCTTCTTTGACCTGCTGCTGTTTCTGGTTTTTTAATGAGATTCTCAAGAAACATTTATCTGTTAAATCAGGTCATTAAAAAAATCACATTTCCTTCCTGAAGCCTGTAGTGAGTTTTCTGTCCAAGAAAACTGGGACATACAACTATCATTTCATACTTGGACACCATCATATCGTACTGGGACATTTACAACTATCATGATCACAGGACAGTATCAGCAGAGACCAGGGTCATTTCTATAAAATGAACATTATCACGCCACAATAAACCAATAAACAATGGATTCCCATAGCCAGAGAACAAACCAAGGAAACAGAGTATTTTGAATAGAAAGAAAAACCTGACAAGTTTCAGGTTGGTTTTGGTTCGTTTTTCCTTCAGTTTTCTGGGATTTTTCCCAAATTATCCATTATTTATCTGACTGCAATTGTATTTGGAGCCCAGATTTATGTCATATGGAGTGCTTGTCTGCCTGAGCTCACAAGAAACATATCAGCTTTTCCAGTAAATGACTCTGGAAGATCTTGAGAAGACTCAAAGGCCTTGCAGCACACTTGTAAGCTGGTGGCATTCAGGAAGAGCACTGGTTTGTGAGAGGACTTCCAGGGGCAAAGCCTATGCCCATGTTGTGAATGTTTTTAACACCCAGGGCAGGGAGGCTGTGGGTAAACTGCCCTTTGGGGATGTTCCTGAGTCTGTTTTGACTCGGAGATTGTGTTTGAGAGAGCTGGTCACAGAGGCTGAAAGCATAACAGGGAATGTTTTAACAGCCTAACCACTTACGTTCCGCTTCCCCAGACTGCTTCTAGGCACTGAGCCATTTGCTCTTGTAGGCTTTATCATTTTTATTGCCTGCAACACCAATGCACTGAGAATTGATCTTACATAGCACTGAATATGCTCCGGTTCCACTGCACTGCCTTCGCTAGGGGTGATGAGTCTTCAGTATCTGACTGGCTCCAGCACTAACATGGTTGAAATAAGAGTGCTGGATCTCTGCACTTTCTGAACTTAGGGAATGGTGGCTCTAAGTCCCACCCTGCAGGACAGCTGAGGATAATGGTGGCATTGGGTTGGGCTGCAGTGAAGTCCTATTACTCTGCTATTCTGAGAGCTGTGCTTTGCCTTCCCTTTCTGAAACAGGTGCTGGGAAGCAAACATGATCCTTTCATGAGAGGTACCTGGTAAGAGTCCTGCTGGAAGCACACAGGAGCACACACATGGTCCTTATGTGGGTGAACAAAATACTGGGAGTAAGCTCTCTGTTGGTCACCAGTTGTTCTGTTTTGGCCAAGACCAACAAGTGTAGACACGGATCCAGTACAGAGTGATACCAAAAGGAGGCACATAGCATGGTCTTGTTTAACTTAAGGTCATTCTTCCACACAGCAGCATGTGAGCGGACAGGCAGTGCCTCTGTGATTCAGCACTTGCACATTCTCCCCTTGGTGTGTTTGCAAGAGACAAACAAATAGAGAATTTGCCAAGCTGTGAGGAGGCTTTAAACTTCTACAGCCATGACCGCAGTACAGGAGTGACAAAAGCACTGGTGAATTATGCAGGTTATGCCAAACAAGCACTGACAACACTTTCGTAGCCCCGTGCCATATTCTGTACATGTCACATCTCTGCTGGCTTTATTAGGTTGGTGTTTTTAACTTTTTATTGAAACTGATTGGTTGCAATGGAAACAACTGGGTGGAACTCAGTGACACTCTGAGGATAAGATCAGTTCATCATGTAATTTTAATGATGCATTGCAACAGTTGCTGCAGCTTTGTCATTTCTTTGTGGTTTCATTCATCCCTCCCATTCCCCTTTTGTTTCTCCCACCTACCTGCTGTCCCTGGGGGCATAGATGTGGTGAGCTCTTTTGAGCGGGAGCTCTCTTCATTTACACTGTCTTTTAAACCGTCTCAAATGTGCTGCTGAATTAATCCTGAAGGATAGCAATTTAGTTGTAAGGAAACTTTGTTTTCCCCATTTCCTGTGGTCAAAGGGAGACACAAAAAAGGTAAAATGATTTCTGTGTAGTCATGCAATTGAGTAGTGGAGTCATAGAACCATGAAATGGTTTGGGTAGGAAAGATCTTAAAGCTTATCCAGTTCCAACCCCCTGCCACGGCAGGACACATTCTACTAGACCAGGTTGCTCCAAGCCCCATCCAGCCTGGCCTTGAACACTGCCAGGGATGGGGTAGTAGAAAAGTGATTTTATATTGGGATAGATAGATTTATATACATGAATGTTCATTACCCTTCCCAGCCTCCCAGCTCTTATAATGCTGCGATTCATGGATTTTCTAGTTGTGAAGAAGAGCAATTTACCCTATGGTTACTTCTGTTTTCTTTTTGGTGTAAAATCTCTTTCAGTACTAAGTCTAGAGGATTCTCTAGCAGACAGAGAGTGAACTCAAGGTTAAATTGCCGTTTTTAAGAGCTCTAGCATGTGATTTGGATCTGAATTTTTTAGTACAACGGCAGCCAGGCTGAATGTGATTTTTGGAAGGACAGATATATTCCTTTTGGGTATTATACTGGAGTCAATTCCTTGTTTGCCAAAGATAAGTCTGAAATGATGGCAAACATTGAGTCTCACTCTTTAAACATCTGAGGGTATGTGCTATACATAGAAACAGGGGGCTGGGGATAGGGATTGCTCTAAAAGGGGGTGAGCCGTCATTGACAACAGAAAGACAAGACGTATTTATCAAATGTCTGTACTTTAGAGGGATAAAACTATACGGAAATCATTTTCTCCCATTTTTAGAGATGCTTATTTGAGAGGTAGAACATAATGAGTGTTAAACAGCATTCAACAGTGTAAATCTACCTGATGATTTTATGAAAGGTGAGGAGTTGCATTAAAGTCAACGGTATTTTCAGCTGTGTGTAAAGAAAAGCCTGTAGATACGTTTTTGTATTTGCAGTGAGTTGGCTGACTTTGATTTAAAGTGGAGATTCATCAGGTTGAAGATAAAACATCTTCCTTGTGATTCCCTAACTTCCCATGCCACAACTTGAAGGAGTGATTGAGAGGAATGTAATGTAACTGACTGATTTGAGAGCAGTTTATACTCTTGCTGTTGTTGTCATGTGTGTTGGTGTGGGTCCATGGACCCCTTCTCTATCCTCACATAGAACACTAACTCGGTGAGCATCAGCCCAGAAGCATCTTCTGTCCCAGCACAGCATCCAGTGCTGTTGGTGTGGCTGGGGTGGCAGCAGCAGCCTGCTATCACAAATGAGGGATGGGAAGGAGAAAGCATACAGGTTAATGCACTAACATCAGCCTCTGGATGAAGAGCCGTGGTACATTTCCTGCACACACAGCGCTGGGTTTCATCCAGACCCTTCCCTCCCGCCGAGTTAATCGCTCTACATACAGCTTGTAAATGGTTTGCAGTTGTGACGGGTATGTTCCTGAATAACCCTGAAAGTTTTCATAGGTATGTCTTTAACGTTTTCCACAGATGGTTCAGTGGTTAGGCTGAGATTTATCAAGTAGTTGAACTTTCGAGGGATCCTTTCCTACACAGTGAATCAGAATGTTGTTGGGAACTTGCTAGCATTTCTACATTGTTCCTTTCAATGGAGGGGGTTGATTTGGTTATCATTTGGAGCAGAGAAGTCCCAAGGCTGTTGAAACAAATGTTTAGGCTTGTTATTTGTTGTCTTCAAGTTGTTGGGATTTATTACCTTGGATGTTTGCTGGGTCTAACATTAAACATGCATCAGAATCCCTGGTGAGGAATGGGCAATGCCAAGAACTGCTCGGAGCAGAGCAGCTCATAAAGCAACTCAGCGGCTGGCCTGGGGGGTGCCCCAGGCTCTCCTGGCAGCAAATGTGGCCACTCTTGGTTATCCCCTGCTGGGAAACATTTGGAAGCAATGGGAAAGGAACCTCGACCACAGCACCGAACGCAGCTCCTCTCTACAGCCCCTCTCTGCAGCCCCTCTGCAGCCATTTCATCAGTGCTGTAGCACTGACGTGCTGACAGACCAGACAAGTTGAATGCCTGCATTTCAGCACTCTCTTATCTGTCACTTCTCTAGGGGAGCGTTTTCCCTGGCTTTTCCAGCCCTGCCCTCCTGGTGGGACATGGCTGCCAAGCAGAGGTATGGTAGTGGAGACCTCTGATGTTAATTTTGCCCTGGTTTTCGGTGTGGAGCCAGGAGCAGAGCTGGAGCAGGGAGCAGACATGTGGCTCTGGGCCATCTCCAGGTACCTAAAAGGACCTATGACCTACCTGGAGTGTGTTGGCCATCTGGAAAAGTGGACCACTTGTTTTAATGTTTTCACTGGCTTGCTATTTTAAACAGCTCTACTTGCTAGGTTAAAAACCTTCTTTAAAGGTGTTTGGTTGGGCACTGTCATTGCTCCTGATGGGAGCAGACAGCAATCCCAAGCCATCAGTCAGTTTAGGGTGTCGCACTCAATAGATATGCTGGGAGCTGCAGGCCAGGGCTCAGGCTGAGGGATGAGAGGAAGCAATGGAGTTTCTTCTTTCTTTATTTTGAAAGAAATAAAAAGAAAGAATAAAGGGGAGAAGAAAGAAAAGAAGGGGGGGAAAAGCCCTGAATATCCTGAGTGTTTCTCGAGTCTCATTTAACCACAAGCTTCTTATCCACTGTCACCTGTAAACAGATCCTGGGTGTCCTCTCTCAATAATACCTGACTTGTCAGGGTAACGTGTTAAATAACACAACTAAGCTGTCTGCTGCAAGGAAAAGAAAGGGAAGAAAAGAAAAGCCCTCAGCTCCTCAAAACTACTTAAGTTTTTCCTTTATGAAATACATCGATAAATATAGTTCAGCCAGCACCCTGCTGGTGTTATCATGTCTGAGAGCTGTGGCATGCTTTCAAACAAAGCCAGCAAAACCTATACTTAGAAGCAACCTTCAGCTTTTTATGCAAAGCATAGAAACAGAATGGGAGTGATAACAAAAGGCGGAAGACGGTGGTTTGCCTACGGGTGTCTGAAGGCTGCTGTATTCCTGCTGCTTTCCTGTGAAAGCCCTTCAGATGGTGATTTCCAGGAATGCAGCTGTGCCTCCCCGTGCACCATCACGGGTGCATGCCCTCATGTGTCTGACCTTTTCAGAAGTCTGTTGACATGTTCAGAAATAAACTGTGCGATGTAAAGATAAGGTATTGGGCTGGGAGGGGATGGGGATAAACAAATGGGCCCCAAGAGAGCAGGTCCTTTAAAAGCCACGGCGAGCTCTTTGCTCTGGATGTGTGCTCGGGTCTGGCAGCTGCCGCTGGCATCCTGCTTCTCTTGTGTCTCTGAGGCCTTTCTGGTGCTTATCGCTGCGGGATCGAAGCACCCCATGTGTGTTCATCAGCACCTCCTGTGGGGTGTGTGCGGGGAACTGAGAGAGGGGAAATGAGCTCAT
>JANHGB010040852.1:0-20791 GCA_026283785.1 Coracopsis vasa | reverse complement strand
TCAAGTTTACAAAGCCATCTGAACTGGCTTCAAGTAGACATGAAACATCTATGCATCTGGAAAATGGAGCTTGCAATCTGGCACTCCAGCAGCTCTCTAAAGAACAAAGAGACCTTTAGTGCCTGAGTACAAACAGTAACTGACAGTCAGTGAGGGTGTCCCACTTCAGTAGGAAAGGGAGATGAGGTCTACCCCTGTCCTCCCAGTCCTTATGGATATACAGCCTCCCACTCAATGCAAGTCTCAGTGCTGGTGAAACAGTCGCGTTGTTTTGTTTGTGTGTGTTTCCATAAGCTAGAATTAGGAGCTCCAAGTGTCTCTTGGGACAGACATGCTCCTGAACTGGATGTTGTGAAATGCTGCTTGAAGAATTCACGGGTTTGGGATGGGTCCTCTGCTACCTGTCTCAGCGGCACTTTCACAGGCAGCAATGCTACAGCATTGACCTTACTGATTCACCAGAGGAGACTTCAGTTCTGGTTCTTCTCCCTTTAGACTTCCTCTTTTTAGCTGGAAGGGACCGTGTAAGTTTCATCAGTACCTTTATAGCAGGGCCCTTGCTAATGGCTGCCCCTGGTGCATGGTGACAATGCAAATAAATAACAACACTCAGATGGAAAATTCCACAGACAAACTGAAATGGTTTCTGAAATTCCTATCAAAGTGAGAAAGCAACTGTACCTCAGCAGAGAGCCTGCAGTGAGGGGATCCATCATGCATAAAGGAGTAGAGAGCAAAAGGAGCATCTGTGAGTGCTTAATTCAAATGCTGAGGGTCCAGAAAACTCGGTGAGCAAGATTGTATTTCACATGATTTGGAAGTGTACCAAAGAGTAATGGAGCTACATAGGAAGCAAAAGATATGCTATATGTGGCTGCTTACCCTTTATGGCACCTGAATTTCCTGGGTAACTCAACTCATCATGAAATGTCAGCATGGAAATGAGATACACTCACATATGAATTCTGGCTGGTGCTGGTAATTGCCAAATGTTATGTGGATGCTGCAGAGGAGGAAAAACCTACTTTCCATACAAAGAAATATTCACCGTGATTGAAATGCATTTGTGTTTTCAAAACATGATTAGCAATACACCAGAGCTTCTCTCATTTTTGTGTCCATCTGGGGATTGCCACCTACATCCTTGCTTTTTCATTAGATGAGGAAATAAGAGTTTTCATATGGTGAGAGAATGGAATTACCTCATAGGCCTTCTCCGACACATGTAGCAGATCGTACCTTCTCCCTCAGTGACAGAGTGAGTCATTTTGGAGTAAACTTGGCTGCTTTGTAATGAAATGAGCAGGGAATAGGTTTTTTTGAAGCAGCCTGAAAATGGGCTCAAATAAAACAAAATGAGTTCAGCTGTTTGCATCATGGCTTGTTCCTGTTCCATGGCTGTTCTAGCAACTTCAGCTGGCAGCTCCCAGCCCTGCTTGCTGCCTGGTGCTTCACATCAGCCCTGCCTTGTGCCAGGGCAAGGATCTGCTTGCTGTGCTTGGGAGGCTTGGAAGCAAGCTCTGTCCATACGTCTGGGCTCACCCCATGAAGCTGCTCCTAAGAATTGCAGCTGAACCATGAGGGAACTGAACCAATCCCATGTGAACTGTGCCACAGACCTTCGGAAGTGCTTAAACACTTTTAATAGCTACATTATAAAAGCAAGTCAAAAGCAGTGAGAGGAAAGCGATCGTGAACATCATTGGCAGTGTGTTATGATTTCTTATGCCCATAGTCCCAGACTTCACTCCGGTGGGTCAGGTAATTGCAGGAAGATCCTTGTGGCTATGTTTGCAAGCTCCTGCTTCTTCAAGGACATGACTAAGGTGCTTCAAAACACCTCCAACGTGTACATCTTCACTGTGCTGTTAGTCAAGGGTTTGGAGCCTGCTCTGCACACTTGTGGGAAAGCTCTAGAAAAGAAATAAATGTAGGTGTCCAAATTTCAACTTCTCTTTATTTTCTAGGCTTGCTTTGGTTGTAGACGCCTCTGGAAATCCTCACCACAAAGATGTCCAGTATATGGATCCCAGCCTATCTCCGTGATCTCCACTGGCGCCTATGACATGAGGTTTATAATATATGAAAAAGGAAAGATTAAGACTTTCATAAAGCTTTTGCATACTGTAAGGCAAAGCCTTTTGGTCAGTGAAGACTAATAGGACACACTAGGTGCTATAGTCTGTTTTGCTTTTGCTGGCTGATCTTGGGCAAATTACTTCCATGTAACTGGGCCTCCTTTTTCATTTCCTCCTCCTGTAAAAGAGAGGAATGCTGAGCATTGTGTGCAGTGAGGCGCTTGGATGTCATGAAAGTCACAGCCTTAAAGTTCTTAGGGTTAAACCTTTTAGATTCAGTCATCTCAGCTACGTGCAGTTTCTAAGTTGTTGGGTTTAGAATAAAAACTTCTGTTAAAATTCAAGGAATAAACTCCCTGGAAATACACACTTGCTGTACAAAACCAATATTACATTCACTGTAGAAACTGGTCACTTCGACTTATCTGGCCAGCCCTGTACAAAGCATGTGTAAAACTGAAATCAGACGCTTTACCCTTTGGATGCCTCATAAGATTGATCTATGCAATCTACAGTTGAAGAGGTGAGGTAAACCTGAGATTGTGGCTGCAATTGCCTCTCACTTAAAACATGATGCTTTGTTGTGAATGATTAATGACCAGGGAATCTCTCACCAGCTCTGTTTGCGGAGCTGGTTTGCCTTTTGTGTCTCTCCCTAGTGCTGAGCTCTGGCGACAGTTGGTTTTGATAAACCCTGAGATTCCCAAGCTTTGCTTTTCTGCAGTGATGCTATCATGATTTATGAAAAGAATCAGCTCCTGGAGTTTGTTTTGCTTGGCATGCAGACAGCAAGACTCCAAACCCATTTTGTTAATACAGAAGCGTTAGGTGGGAGGCTTTATATTGTGCTGCTTGAGTGGAAGACTTTGTGGCTAAATTGAAAGTAATATTTTTCCGTCTAAACCGACCTTTACGCTGATATATCCTCTGTCATCTTGGGCTCTTTTAAACTGTACCTAACTTTACAGGCTTGTAATTGTCCTTTATCACTTGCAAAGGAGACAAAAGTACTAAGGACCTTGTCAAAGAGGGACACCTATCCCCTTTGGAATTAAATGGGACGGTGCTTTGGCCTGGCTTCCAGCACCACCTGTGCCACTGCCACATCTCCGCATTGCCCTTTCATCATTTGGGCATGCTGCGTCCACCTGCCTCGTGTTTCCTGAAGGCACTTGGGGCGAGTTCCTCCTCCTCAGCATCTCTGCCGTGTTTAGCCTGGCCCACTCCTGGCTTTTGGCAGAATTGGGACATTTAGCTGCTTGATAGGGGAAGGGAGATGCAGGAATAAGTGAATTTGTGATGCTCTGAAAGGGAGGATGCTTTGTGCGGTTTGAGAAATGGGCATTTTGAAAGTAGTGTTGTTCATAAAAAATAATGGAAACAGCAGTAGAATAGTGGAAGGAATGCTGAAGAAAACTGATCATAAGAGCTTGCTGAAGCAGATTTTTAAGTGGACTGGATCTTTCTCACCATTCTGAGCTCTTGGTAGTGGCACAATGCGTAACAAGCGTTTCTAACTGTACAGTTAGGCAGAGGCACTACCTGTTCTGCTTTATAAACCCCATACAGAACATGCGGCAATATCCCTCATGCTCTAAGCTTATCAGTAGGGTGGTTTGTTGGTTTGATTGCTTGTTTCCCAGTGGTAGTATTAACTACTTAATGACAGTTTGAGACATGCAGTTTATTTCATCACTGGAGTTGGCCCAGGTGTTTCTGACAACGTTTGCTTTTTGTTCACATCAGGAAAGAACTCCATTAAAATGAAAACTTTCTGCAGAACGGTTCATCACAGCAAATGGTTCTGGGAAAACCAAGTGGGTGTCTCCCATCTCCCCTCAGGGCTGCAGGCTGCTGGGAGGAGAAAATGCTGGGTGGAGACTGTGCCATCTCCAAGGTGTCTGCCCCTGTGACCCTGGAATGTAATTGCCATTCTGTGTGTGCATCTGTGGGAGCTTCAGGTCAAAGAGTCTGAAATAGTGTGTACTGTAAGCTTACCAGCAACAAATGGCAGGTGGATGTAGACTGGGATGTCTGGGTCCTTCAAGCTTGCTTGTTTTGGGGTACAGTGTAAGAGGGCAGTGTTCAAGGACAGGTTGGACAGAGCTTTGGGTGACATGGTCTAGTGTGAGGTGTCCCTGCCCATGGCAGTAGGTTGGAACTGGATGATCTTAAGGTCCTTTCCAACCCTAACTATTCTATGATGTCACCTCATCCCTCATTTTTTTGGGGAAGTAGCCTTTACAATGAGCCACCTCCTGAAAAATGCCCAGGAATTGCCTTCAAGCAGTTTAGACAAAGCTAGTTATCAAGTGAAAGATGCAGATGATGAGGCAGAGGCTTCTCCAGCTTTGATTTATCAGTAAAGTAACACAATACCCTTTTTCACTAACAGTGCTCAACCCTGGTCAGTATGCTTCAGTGCAGCCCTAAGCAAGAGCTGTGCATCAGCTGAGTTGACAGTAGCAAGTTGCTTTGAAGCAGTGGTGCCATGGGGAAGGGAATCCTCCACTCGCTGCTGTGTTGGTTTGGTTCACAGAGCAGTTTTGATGTGTGCAAACAAGAGTCTTATGAGAGGAAACACAAGCAGAAGCTCTACTCTGTGCCTCCTTGCATCAATTTCCCCATCCTTGGAAATCCAACTCTTTGAAAGCAATTTGTAAGTGTTAACTGAAGTTGTCCGCATTTCATAGTAAATCACATCCTATTAGTTTGAAGTTAGCAGTCCGCTGTGCTTTGTTACTTGCACCAAAAGGTGGGGTAAAAATGTATCTCTCAGTGATGTTTTAGAATGAAGCAGAGGAAAGGAATGATGGCAATCGTGTGGGCTTAGTTGTAGATGTAGAAAGTGTTTCTAGTTCTACATGGTTGAAATGGCTGAGGAATCCTAAGGAGCAAAAGTTGTTCTTGCCTAAACCCAGATGAATGCCATGGGATTCAAGTGGCCAGTTCCCTTTAGGTCCATTTGCAGATCCCATTATCTGTAATATTAACTGTGCTTGTAGCTGTATAAGAAATTTACAAACTCCATAAAGTACATTTGAGACAATTCATTTGTGGATCACCACGAGGCAAAAACTCTGATTCAATTTCCCCAGGTTTTGGAAGCTTCCAAACTGCCTTTTCCTTCTTATTTTTTCCAGTACAGCTCACTTTTATGAAACCTGTTTGTTAGCCTCTGAGTTTTAGGCCAGAAACAGAAAGAAATATATGAAGAACAGCTTTCATTTGGACTGTGTCTCAGCAGGCAGTTTACTTCTGTAAGGTTAAGCTGACCTGTGTTCCAGCAGGCAGAAATGGTTTATTTCATAAAGGGATGTTAATCAACCTGTCTCAGCTTTTCAGCAGCTTTTAGCTGACCTCTTCCAGCCTTCTCCAATGCACAGTTCACAGCAAGAGAGCTTGGTTCTTTATCTTTTGTATCTGAACAACTCTTACTTGCATCAGTGTAGATTCTGATTCACATTAGGCTAATACGGTTTCAGTGACATGGTAGTGGTTTAAAACAGGGAGGCTGAGTTGCATTGCTTATTGGGGATTCACAGAATGTTTGGAAATCACTTAAGGTTAGCAATGTGCATCTCCTTCTCTAAGAAACATTCCACCTTTTGGAGTTAATTTGCACCTTCCTTTTCCACATGTTTCTCTTACCTATTGATCAAAATATTTGCACTATCCATATAAACACTCCAAGTTTTTCCCCAGTGCATTATTTCCTCACTGGCTCCTTTGGAACAGGGTCAGGAATGAACTTGTTTCATTGTTTGTTGCAGGTTATTTCTGGGATCATGCATAGAATCCCCATAGAGCCTTGCTTAATTTTCCTCACAGGTGAAATGATTTTCTTGCTTGCTGTTGCACAATATGTTATTGGCTTCACTTTGGAAATGATTTTGCTGGCTTTCACACATTGTGTACAGTTGTTACCCTGCTGTTAGAGCTCACTCACTTTAACAAAGCAAATGGCTTGCAAAGCATCCCGCAGAAATGTATATATAACACCATTAAACTTCTCTAACACTTCTTTCACTCATGAGCTTCACTGCTTTGCTTGGGCCCTTCACATGAATGCTTTTATAGGCTGTGTGGGGCCAGTGGCCCACGCAGTGTTTCTGTTGGCCTTGTAGATGTGTTCTGTGGATCACCACTTGGTGTAGCAATACGTATAAGCATTTCTGTACCTTCTGCTAATATGTACAGAGAGTTGTTGTTTTTCTCCTGGCTATACGGAAAACTAGACAGCACTCTTGATTTCCAATGTCCTTCCTTAGCCCTGTCACACTGCAGACTTTGCTTGCCTGTCTCTGCTGTTGTCCTTTTTTAATCTTCATAGATTCTAAGGAGTGCAGTGGTTTTGGGGTGCATGCTTTGATCTAGAGGATGCTTGGGGGGTTTCCATTTTCCCTTTCCCTTGGCTCTTGGCAGACCTGTGGCCAGTTGAAGTCAAAGCAGCCAGATGAATGGCCACAAAAGTCCCTGGTCGCTAGTGATGACCTTGTTTGTACCAGCCCCATTCCTGCTGAGGAGTATCTTTCTCCTGGAGGGATTAACTGTGGGAATGAACTGGCAGTGGTTTGGATGATGGACAGCAGAGTCAGACGCTGGAAAGTCTAGGCCCTTTTGGTAGAGGTCTTCTGTTGAGACTGACACCAGCATGCATGTGCACAAAGTGGGCAGGGTACCCTGGATGTGGAAAGCATCTGTGGAGGTGTTCATCGCATGACTGGACAAAGCTATGCACTTAGCACTAGCACTGGTGATAGTATCGCTCCAGCTGTGAAGCTGGAATAGAAGCCACCAAAAGTGCCCTCCACCTGACATTTCAATGAATCTATGACATTTGTTTTGTTGGAAAACCAAGCAGACAATCATTGTTGCAAATAGAATAGAAAAGCTGTGAAGTAAAACAGAACCATGAAGAAAGAAATGAGATGGGGGAATTTACAGATGTTTTGCCATAAATTCTAATGACAGATTTAAGCAGAAAAGAAAGAGACCAAAGACAGGCCTTTAAGCATCTTAAGGGAAATAAGTTGTTTAGTGAAGTTAATGTTGAAGTTAATGGGACTTTACAGCAAGAAGATTACAGAAGCATCTGTCAAAAGCTGCAGTGACAGACGTGTTAGTAAAACAATAGCCAGAGGTGAAGGAGGAACAGAAATGTGTTATAGCTGGGGCTGTTGTAGGCTGCAATGGGTGAAGCACATTGTGAAGGTTGTACTTTAATTCAAGCTTATTCTTTAATAGCTGTTTTTCAAAAGTGATGTCTTCCCTTCAGAGACCTTTGAAGACAAATCATTTTGGCTAAGGAGCCCTTGGAACGCGGCTGTACAATTGACATAAAGACAAATGCCCATTGCTGTGCTACCGTATTCCAGCTCCAGGAAGGTGGAATCCTGCTCTGCAGCAGAGAGTGGTGACCTAAAGTGCAGGCTGGCTTGTGTGCCAGTGTGTAACACTCCATGGGTCAGTGTCTATGAGCACTGATGATCTTCCAAGGACAAAAAACACTTTCTTGAGAGATATAGGCAAGAAGGGAGGAGCAAATGTTCAACAATTAGGGGTAAGTGAGCAGGGAGAAAACGTGCATTCTCTAGGATGCAATCTTGATGTTATTATGGGTGTTGAGAAAGCCGGGTTTCTCTTCTCTTCCTCTATTTACGCACTGATTTTGGTTGACACATAGGAACCCCAGTGAAGGCAGGCTTCCCACAGCCCAGCCCTGGGAGCTGCTGAGTAAGTCCCAGGAGCCTCGTGTGTGTGACAGGAGCTGTTCAACAATGATCTTCCTCTGGTACGCCAAGGATCCATTTAATGCAATTCTTGGGGTCCAGGAAGGGCAAAACAACAGGTGGAGGGGCTTCAAAAAGCAGCTGGAATGTGGCAGCCGATGTCACCCGAGCCTCATTTGCTCCAATAATGAGGCGCGCAGTGATACAAAACCAACATGGCATTTACAGTTATGGCATGATAAATGTTCTCCTGCGCTTCGCAGCAGATCACATAGGTTTTATTCCTGTCCATGGAGATTAAGATAATTCGATATGAGGCCTCGTTTTTGCTCACCCCAGTAATGGGCAGGAAGCCTTAGTCATTTGGTGGAGTGCGTGAGTGAGCCAGAGCCCCTGAAGTTGCTGTCATTTGCTCAGCTGTAGTGCAATGCTTGGGCGTAGCTATGGACACAGCATGGCAGAGCAAAGATCCATGTGCCCTGCGGAAAGCATGGGGCTTTCTGGTTTCTTTGAATGGAGAGATGATCTCCTGCTGGCCAGCTGGCAAGCACAGGAAACCATATGAGGTTCATGTTCCCCAGTGGCCATGGGCAGGTGTATCGCTTCCAGGAGATGGCCTTGATTATTCCATTGCAAGAACAACAAAGTGAAAGTTATCCAAAAGCCAGGGTATGGAGAGTAATGCCTCAGTAGCTGTCTTACAGCATGTCCTCCAAAGCTAATGCTGGGACCTGATGAAGGATGTACCATCTGTGACCAGAGAATGACAGCTTTTCTGGGATTGTTTCCATTAAGAGTTTGTGTCTATCACATTGTTTTATGAAGATACACTTGGAAAAGTAAATGGTTTTAAGGAAAAGGCATCTGACCTTCGTGGAGGAGCAAGAAATAACCTCAGCATGCTGTGACTTAAAATAAGTCAGTTTAATTCAGTGCCTGGCTGAGTCTTAAACCAGGCTACATTTGGGAACTGTGATTATAGTAAAAATACACTCTTGTGGTGAGGGTACAGGGGCCATACTGTTTCACAGGCTGCCTCAGGATGTTAACATTTGGTTCTGCTCCACCTGAACTTCAAATGGCAAATGTCTTTGCAGCCTGGAAGAATGGTGCAGCAGGAATAAGCCCCCCAGAATAGGTATTGTGTGCAGTGCTGCGTGGCTACACACTCTACGGTTGTGTGTAGAAGTGAGGCTTCCCATTTCCAGCAGTTAAGGAAGCACCATTAAAGAACAAAATTAACTCCCATGTCTTGAGCTAAAGTAGCTGATTTATCAGACTGATCCACAAACTCATCCAGTGCCAGTGAATCCATTTACCCCATTCATTGTGTCTAAGCTTTTGGGACATGATGATCATAACCACAAACGGAATAGAAGAGGAATAAGCCTGTGTTGAATTCAGAGTTAGGGAAAAAACAAGCAAGCACAAAATATCTTTGGTTAGACGTAGCAAAGGACAGTCTTTGCTCGGGGATATTCAAGTTGAGCATATTGATTTCTGAAGCAATTAACACATGGTTCTTCATGATCCATTTAACCTTTCTGCCAATGTATGTTCAGGCAATGACAGTCCAAAATCAGGACTGCTCCTGCTTTTACTGTGGTGGAGACTTCAGAGGAGAGTTATTATACCAATTTCAGGCAGCACAGCTAATGTAATAAGCATCCTATAAAAAGTGAATTTCTGTATTTTAGAAGGAATTGAAAGGAAAGTTGTTGAACTGAAGTGTGAAGGGAAGCTATGGCCAGGGAAAACAACTGCTGTATGAAACTGATTGTTCTGTCGTTTTGAACAGATCTGAGCAAGAGCATCAGTTAGAGGAATTTTATCCTTGACACGTAAAACTGTCTTCGGTATGGCACAGGCTTGGAACCCCAAGAGAAAAGGCCAGTGAAAGATTTATCCTAAAGTACAGGATCATGTGATACACACTGTGACCATGGAGTCAGTGCTCTATAATACTGAAAAATGTGGTTTATTTAAGAGTAATATGGTCTTCCATCGGCCAGGCCTTGTCGAAAATCCAGTGAAGTAAATGGAATTCTTGGTCTTAATGGGGCCTTTTAAATGTTTTGGGCAGAGTTATCTGAGCTTTATATAGAGAAATGAACAAAGGAATGAAGGCATTTTGAAGTGTGTGTTCTGTTAAGAGTGTCTGTGTTTACAGGTTTCTGTAGTATACTATGGTGCAAATAAAATGACAGACATAATTTACACAGAAAGGAGATGTGACATCTGTGAAAGGCTCTGTAACCAGAAAGGCAAAGTTGTAAGACCTAGAGGTTATACTATTTAAAACAGTATTGGTAATTGCTTTCTCCTGTGGCATGGGAGAAAGCAGGCTGTGAAGTACAAGGTCATCCTCCTCCTGTTTCTTGTGTACATCGGCAGTCATCTTCCAGCAGAGAGACTGTAAGATCCAGCTGGGTCCTGCCCTCCAAACAGACTCAGGTTCAGGCTCCTTTCAATTCTTAGCTTTGACTTTTACTTAGGCAGGCACTGTTGCAATGGGGAAAGATAAACAGGAGCAAAGCCTCTTATTTTCCATGGCTTTTTTTCCTTTTAGCCATCTATAGGATGTGAGTAGCTTCATATATGAACCAAGAAAAGGAAGGGAGAGGGGTTAGGGAAGGAGGAGAAATAGCACAGTGAGTCACCCTGTCCACTATCTGAAGATCTATATTCTGCTCCCTTCTTAAATATAGAACTGATTTCATTCAATTATTAACTCTTGCCAACTAAACATTTGGTATGAAGGGGGCTCTTGGATGCTGATTCATAGTGATGGTTCTCTAAAGGCAAACTGGAGCAATCATGTATAATCTCTGCAATAAATCTTGACTAAAGCAGAAGATATGTATTTTAAAATGCTTTTATTCAGTGCCTGTCACTTCTGTGTCTGTTAAGCTGTGAGCAACACTAATGGCAACTGATAGGTGCTTTTCCACAGAGATGGTCTTGTGGGCTCCAGATCCCACTCAAGTGGCAGGTTTTAAAGGATAACAGGGTTTTCCTTTAATTTGTAGAAACTTCCTAGCATCCAAATAATCTAATAGAGTTTTGATATTCCATGTTTGGAGACTTACACTGTGCCAGCTGCTCCTGGTAGGTCACCATACTGACACAGATGATCTGTGATTTCAAATGGTGTCTCACCTAGGTAAAGGGGCAATAACCTCACCTTGAAATCAGATGGAGGCATAACCCCAAGGTAAACCAATACCTGATTTAATTCCAGTGTGGGAAATGAGCTGATCTGAGTACATCAGTGAGCAGAAGCACCTACTCACTGTAGGATCAGCCTTGCAAGGATGCCATGCTGTCAAATGTTCCATTACCTTTGTGCTGAGGTGTTGAGGATGATGCTGTGTCAGTAAGGTGATGAAAGAAAGTCAGGGAGACTTTGCTTTAGTGATTTATGCTTCTCCACCATGAGGTGCTTGGACAGGAACAGTGTGAGGGTGGCACTGGAAGTTTTAGCATGGGGAAAGGTGCTGGGGAAGGCACTGTCATCTTAGGAGTAAATTAATGCAGAGACATGAATTTGAATACCAATAGGTGGGTTAGTGTGTTAAAGAAGAATTTCAGGATTCTGGGCTGCCCTAAATTGTCATGGGAAGAGTTTTGAAACTCCAGGAAATTCCCATACTTACTTAGGCTCTGAAACCTAGGTGGGAGTAAATAGTAGAAAATACTTCATTCTTCCATGGGAAGCATGGCTTGGCACTTGTCCATCTTGCATCTGTGATGGTGGTTGAAGGTAGATACTAATTTAATGCTCTCCTTCCAGGCTGACCGAGTTCTTAGTTGAAGGAGGCTTTAGATGCTGAAATCAGTAATCAAACAGTACATCCTGCACTATGGAAAGATATGGTTGTGTTTTGAAAGGTGTATGTTGTTCTGTTCTCTTTACCTTGGACAGACCAATGATATATGTTCCATCTGGGTTTTCAACAATTACTAGCACTTGTTTCACCTTGCTTGCAGAGCTCCACTGACAAGTGCAACTATTCCCTTTTGTGGAGAACCTGTGTAATATTTCCAGGATCAACTTTCTCTGTCTTTTTAAGGAGCTAAATGCCATGCAGAAGGGGAGGAAAGCTCTCCCCTGAAGTTGTGTGAACTTCAGTCCAGGCCCCTTACTCATAATCATTTGAGTTTAGCCTTATTTGCTGGTTTGGATTTGTTACTGCTGTGCTGGAGTAGTGATGGAGCAGGCCATAGCCCAGAGGAGATCCCCAGACTCTTTTCTACTCATGGGTCATCACTGCTTGCAGCTTAAGCCAGGTATGAACAACAGCTGTAGTAATATTTGAATCCTCAGGTCTGAAAGGGGTTGCCTCAGATTCAGAGGTGTCCATCCCTTGAACCAAATGCTGAAAGAGGCAGGCATTGCAGGAGCTCTGGAGGTCACTTTCCTAGCCGTTTACCTGCCTTATGTTTGCTGAGGTGCTTTTGCCATCAGCGACTGTGACTGAAAGCAGGAAAGCTGCTTTGCCTTCAGATCCTGTCATTCGAATCCATTCCTGTTGTGGGAGAAGAGAGCCCTTGGAAAATGGAGTGGTACTGCACGTGTGGTCAACCTGCCACTGACTCCTGAGCGCTGTGAAGAGAGAGGCTTTGCTTTCTCCCCCTGATGCTGTTCTGGTTAAAGAGGGTAGATCCCCACTGGGAGACAAGGGATAAGAAAGCAAGTGAATGGAAATGGGTACAACCAGGAATTAGACCTCAGATGAATGCCCAGACCAGCCTGAGGCTAGGGGTGGTGGGAGTGCAGGAATGCCATGCTCCAGAAGGAAGGCTTTAAATCTGTTCCACAAACTCAGGCAGAAAAGCAAAAGAAGGTTGGTGTTTATTTACCTTTTTACCTCACTTTTTTGAGGACAAGACTTCACCTAAATCCAATCTGGCTTGCAAATGTAGCAGACTCTGTTTCTCAAAAGCCATTCTGAGTAAGTGCGTGAGAGAAGGGAGTTTATTGGCATTCATACTGTTAACTACTCAAATGCAGATTTATGGAGAAAGGCAATTATGCATTTATTACATTGCACATCAGTGAAAAGCAGGTGAGCATCTCCTCACCTAACCAGTAGCATGGACTTATCAAGTGTGTCTTGGTAAGGTAATTTAGACAATGACTATAGAAAACTACTGTCATTTGCACTGCAACTGCCTGTTATAAAAAGAGTATTCACAGGCAGAGAGGTGAAGCCAGAAGTAACTTGATCTTTGCAAGCATCTGTTTGGATGATTATTGCCGATTAAATTTATTAACGACCACTGGGGAGCACACAACTCACACATCGGATTTACCTTGTGTGGGATGAGCGCTGTGGCAATTCTATGGAGCAGGAGCAGGAAAATGACACCCCGTAAATCTGGGTGCCATTTGTTTCTTAGGGTTCACACCGGGTTCTCAACAAACTGTTAAAGCACTGGGTTTTTCTTTTTTAGCAAGGGAGGCAGAGAAAACAGTTTCAACTCAGAAGTTTCACAGCCTGCACTTGGTTTTTGTAACATGTTGTGCTTGTACACAGGGAGGAGCTGGAGACAGGAAAGTACTGACCCTGAAGAGGGTAATGATGAGCTGTGAATGGTCAGTGCAGTCTGATTCATCTACAGCATTTATGTCTATCTATGGGAAGATCTGAGGACATCAAATGCTACACTCACCCAATAATGCCAGTTATTTGTTAAGGAGCAGATTCGTCACCATCATCATGACTAGTGCTACATTAGAAAAGCAGCCTCCCAAATGAGATCAGGGTTTCATTGTCAAGATGAAGCGTGTATCCCTGACCTGCCCAAGGTGAAAAGGACAGAGTAACATACATTTTTCAAATTGCAACCATGTTTTTCTACAGTCTTGGTACAAATGCACAGTAAATCCTTGCCTGCTCAGACAGGTTTGAACCAGCTCTAGTTATACATGGGTGCCTGTAAAGATCAGTTATGTGTGTATCCCTTACTGTTGCAAGATCAGTTATGTGTGTATCCACTCCCAGCCCTGGCCAGCAAAGTTACTGGCAAAGCTCTCCAATTATGCCGTACAGGTTACACAAATATAAGTCCTGCTTCATGTAGACACTCCTACTTCAGTGCCAAGTCCAAAGAGGAAGACCTTAGGCCACAGGACCTGCAATCTAAGTAGATAAAGTGGGATGGTAAAGGTGCAAAGAGTGGTTTTCTTCAGACGATGCAGTGGCTGTGGGATGCAGCAAGGACCCCCTCAGTACCCCAGTGCCTTGAGACACACAAGCTGTCATTCACAGGTGTGATTTCTTTCTCTGGTGCTTCAGGGATGGGCCAAAGGAGCAGCATTGTGCCACCTCCAAGCGCTGTGATGTAGAGGAGGCCTGGAGCTTTCTGCTGCCTTTGGGGCATCGCAGGGCACGCCTGGCATTCAACAGACGCTTGACATATGCCGCTCACCATGTGAACGTGAGAATATTCTTTGTGCCATAGTGAAGTAAGGGGGATAACAGCACTAATACAGCTGATCCCTGGTTTTCTAGCCTGCATGCTTTCCTTTGTATTTGGCCTTTACTGACTGGAATCATTCACAAGGATGCTTTGGTTTGGCTTGTAATCTCCCCTGTTAATAGCACTTTTAAGAGATTTGTTAAATGGAACAAGGTTGCCTGCTGCTTGTGGCATGCTTTGTTCTTTCTCTTTTTTCCTTTACTTCTTAGGGCTGTTTGGTGTTTGGCTCTGTGTAATGCCAGTTTTTGATTGTTCTCCAAGTTGCTTGGTGGAAGCTTGGAGATGTTGCTGGCTGTTTAGCTGCTTGGTTGTGTTATTGTCCCATGTCTCGGTTTCCAAATTATTCCTGGGTTGTGTAGCACCTCTCACATATTCACAATGTTTGCAAAGAAACAAGAAATTGGATATCCAAACTCCAAACTGGCTTCTCTTGAGTGCTTAGGCAATGTGAATGTGGGCACTTCGATTACCTCATCCCCTTTTAAAAGAAGCTGAGATCCCAGTCTCTGTCAGTCCTGCATCTGCCTCCTGGAACTGGCACAAGGGCTCTCTGCCTCCCCTCTGACCATGGAGCTATGATACCCAGAGCTGCACCGTGCGTGTATCTCCCCTGTGTCACAGCATCTGGGGCCAAAAGGGGTTTTCAGGAGTGTTTTGAGAGGGGATAGGACCAGAGACACTATGTTCCTGTCTCTGTTAGTTCTTCTATAGAGAGTGACATTTTGAAACGAATGAGTGGCAAATGCTTACATGATAAACTGATAAATTAAGGGCCCAAATCATCCTTCTCCCGTTTCCACAGGGAAAGGCTTGAAGGCTGGTTTTGTAAGAGAGACAGGGCATTCCCCAGCTGCCCTGGTAGAGGGCACCCCTGGAGCTGTGCCCTTCCTTATGGGTGACATCAGCCTGAGTGTTTGCCCGAGGAAGGTAATGCATTTATATGATGTACTGAAGAAAGCGAAATGTGCTCCCTGCAGGCAACCTCGTGCTGTAAAAACTGGGAGAACTTGAATGCTTCTCCTGCCCTGCAGTAAATGATATACTGCAGTCATTTTCCACAGTGAGGGAATTGCTAACCTGGCAGAGCCATCACTAATGTTAGCAAGCGTGAAGTTATTCTCCGTATGCATGTACTTGGTTATCATGTCCCCTAATTTATTATCTGCTAGGGTAAGCTAGTCAAATTACAAGGGCATCACTACGAAAGCAGCAGCATCATCAGCTAGGTTATGTGTCCTTGGTCCTGCAACCAAGTTCAAGCTAACAAGGAGCTCAGGCTGAGCTGCATATTCTGGCTCTATATATGTGTGCCTGGCTTAACTGCCTAATAACCAGGCTGCTGCTTTCTGTGTGCTGCAAGTCTGCTCAGGGCTGCTGCTGCAGCTTTTCTGTGCCTGTTTCAGCACTGCCAGCCACTCTAAGTGTCCCTGTGGAGTCCTGTGTTTGTGCTTTCCTTTATTAATCTCATAATCTTCTGAAGGAAAGACTGTGTTCATTTGTTTGCTTGCTTTTTCTGTAGACAAACAATACCCTTCTCCTCCTCCAAATACCACAAATAAGCCTCTTCTCCTGTAACCCCAAAGCCACCCCTAAACTCCCTCCTTTCAAATCACAGGGAGAATGAGCTGCCTTGGGAAGTAGTTTGAATGAGGAATTCAGGCTGGCCTATTAAAGACATGGAAGAATCCTCAAATCAGGACTGGAATGAGGCCTCTGTTTCTCCTGTGTGACTGAAGTTTAGTTGTAGAGTTCTGTCCTAAGTCCTGGTCTGCCCCTCCAGGATGGTATCAACCTGGTAAGTGCAAATAATAGGTCCTATGCAGGAACCAGGAATACTTGGTTTGTATCAGAGGGAAAGGGACAGCGTTACATTGCTCAGATCCCACTGACTTGCAGGGAAGTTGTGCATTTGCTGCAGCAGAGCCTGTAGCTTGTCACTCACACACATGAGCCCAGGTGGCTGAGGTGAAGCCTATGAAGATGTAGATGGCAAAAGATTTGTTAAAGTATCACATGGCAAGTGTGTATTATGTGTCTCGCTGTTCTGCTGGTGAAGGAGCCAGAAGATGAAGTCCTGAGGGATCAGTTACTGTATGTGTAACCCCTCTGCCAAGCCATGACTGGCAGCAACAGGAGCCAGATTCAGATTTTACCCCATCCAAAGACCCTGTGCTCAGGGGACTGATTTTCCTGGCACAAACAATTGCCTGGAGAAGCAGAATTTTGTAAAGGCAGAGGGAACAGGAGAGTCCTAATACATTCTTTTTTCCTAATGAATGTCTCAATTATAAAGTTTAAACCAAGCCCCTCCTCCCCCTGCTTCCTCCCACCGGCTATCTCATTCCTGTGCCCTTGTTCTGGAGGGATTTGGAGTTTTCTCTCTTTCCCTGCACCTTGGAAGAGTTGGATGAAGAAAATGGAGCTGACCAGCTCAGGCTTCCCTACACTAACTGCAAACGGATCTCTACTCCATAGAATGGTTTGGGTTGGAAAGGACCTTAAGATCCTGCAGTTCCAACCCCCCTGCCATGGACAAGCCTCTTTGTTAAAAAAAACCCAACCCCAAATGCAGTAAACCCCCCAAAATGTATATAAAATAAATGTCTTACAAGGCTTTGATTTATCTTCCTCCCTCCTGAAATTGAGAGGTTGCTTTTTCTCCAGGCCCATTGCAGTCAGTTGGGTTGAACATTGCCCACCACAGCGAGGCAGCCTCTGCCCTGTGGTGAAGGTGATTGCAAGCACCCATACAAACTCCATAGTAGGCAGATGCAGAGGCCCCCAAGCAAAAAGATGCGGAGGATGGTGGCAGAAACAAAAGCAAAGGTGATGCCCTTCAGGAAGAAAGCTTTGCTAGGCTTTGTTCTCTGTGCTTTAAGAAGAGAGAGAAGTAAGGATAAGATGCAGAAACAGCTATGAAACCCTTATAGTAGGAAACCAAGAAAAAGCCTAAAAGTAGCTTTTGGCAGCAAATTCCCTCTGGTGTATGGAGAAGCAGGACATTGCATCTTGTCCCCAGGTTCTTCAAAGGTTTTACTGCTTTCAGTTTGTCTTCATACCTGGGATGACTTTAATGGTGTTGACATGCAGACGGAGAATGTGTTCTCCTGGTGTTCAAAACAGTCCCAAAGGGACTGGGGTGGAAAGGAAGAGAGATGCAGGGAGACAGAGAGTAAGGTGAGGCTGTGAGAGCAGAGCTCAGCTGAGCTGAGATTAAGCAGAAGGGAAAGGGGAGTTGAGTGGGGAGGGGAGAAAGGGAGAGGGGAAAAACCGGGGAGATATAAGGAGGTGCGAGGCTGGCTTTTGTGAGTGCTTTTTTGGGTCCTCAAGTCCATCCCAGTGATTAGCACAGCTGGCTTTGTTGGCTCAGCATCAGTAGTAGGTGCAGAGTCAGGCCCCAGCTTCCTTTATCCTATTTGTGGTACTGATCATTTGGGACAGTTTTAAAGGCAAGCAGTTCTTGAATGCATACATTTTATTGTTGTCCTTTTTCATCTTTCAGAGACAAAGAAAAACATAGTCTGGCAAATGAGCATACCTAAAGTCAGCCTTTGATTGCTCCCTGCGTGACTGTGCTGTGTGAGTTCCTGCATCAGGTGCTCAGTGATACCTCCTGGCTGTGTGAGATATAGAGTTTGGTGGCAGTGCTTTGGCTGGGTCAGGGATGTAACCCTGCAGGCATTTAACATTCTCAAAGCTTGATTAACACTGAAGGGAAAACTGAGGTGCTTTAGCTCACTTCTCATGCATCAAATGCATGTAAACACGCTGTGAATGCACAAAGAAGAATAGTATCAGTGATGTAACACTGAGGCATTGGTTCAGTGACTCTTCAGTGTTATTCAACACATCTTCCTCAGCAGAATGATGTTACTGAAATGGGATTTTATTAAAAGCCAGCAGCTCAGTGTATTGTTCAGCATTCAGAGCAACATCTCCATTTCTTTTCTAATGCCGTGGTGCTGAAAGCACATCCCATTTCAAAAGCAAATGTTTAACTACAAATGTAATTTGTGAGAAAATAATTCTCTCTTTATTTTTTTGGCCTTTTTGAAATCTGCTCAAAGTGTGCACATTAGCAGAGCACCCTTTCTTGCAGGGATTTAAGTCTTTTTCTTTCAAAGGAGCTGCATAACAAAGTTGTTGGAGTGATTTCTCCCCAGCTATTCTACTGAGTGGTTCCTAATTACCCTCAGCATTTGAAAGGTGAATGGTACTCTTATATAATCAACATTAATAATTCAGCTTAGCCCGAGAAAGCTTATTGCAGCTAGTCCTTTGATGCCAGAAAACCTCTACTAAAACATTCATTCTCAATTTAATTCATAAGCTCCTAATAAAGCCAGTCCAGGCAAAATCCTTTAACTTGGCTCCTGCAGTTAAAAATGTAGCTGAAATGATTTCAGGTGGTAAACAGATATTGTGAATTTTAGGAGAAATTTACTTTTCAGCTGTGTTTCTGGTCCTCAGGATTGTCTGGGGTTTTTTTGGGGGTGAATAGAAGACTCCCTAAACATTAGGTGTATTCAAACACACTTTCTTCTTCCTTTCTTTCTGGTGCCTTCTTTCCCTCTAACTGCCCTCTCTGGTGGCAGTGATGCTGTGTGATCAGCATAAATGGAAGCAAACAGCCATGATGTTCCTTTTAACACAAGCATGAAGGGCCACACAAGATTTCCAGAGTCACTTTCCATCACATTGAGCCACCACAACCCACTGTTAGAGAGTCAACACAGTTACTGGAAGAGAATGATCTTGTGCTGTTTTATTAATGGTCGTAACGGGAAGATCCCAGACAGTTTTGCCAGTTTTGCCAGACCTGGCTATCAAAACTGCCACGTAGAGAAACTCCAAAACCCAGAAATATTTTACTAGCCTCTATGATAGAGATGGCTTTCCATAGGAATGAGTTTTATCAGGTCTGATGGTGACATGCAGGTATGTAGGCGTTTACCTCAGCATGGTCCATGCAATCTGGTATGAACAGAGATCCTCCAAAAGCAGTTATTTCTTTGACACCACTGTGCTTTCTAAAAGCAGCTACTAGAGGCAGGTGAATGGATTTCTATCAGTCACATGTCCCAGTTTTCCTGTTTTAATGTATTTCCTTCTATCGTAGCTCATTTCAAAGGGACGAAGGTGGGCATTTGTCTTCTGAGGGCAAAAGAGGGCGCTGGTGATGTGGCAGCAAGGTGGAGGTACAGCATGAGGCTGGCAGGCTGGGGTCTTTAAAGGTCCAACTGCCCATTTGCAGCTGGGCCCATATGTCAGGCATACCTGTGTCTTAGAGATTCTCACTGCCTGAAGAAAGATAAATAGCTCACTTCTTTCATTGTCTTGTATGATTGTGACTGAGGTTTCAATAGTTGGGAGAGCTAAGGATATATTTAATGTTTGAGCACCTACAAAAATACTCCAACCTAAACAACAAGAAAACCATCCCATGGAACGTTTCTAAAGGGAAAACAAAAAAGGTGCCTCTGTTTGAAATACCTAATGTGTTTTGTGGGAGTGCCATCAATTCTTAAAGGTATCGTAAAGCTCAGCTCACCTTATCTGTGGAAAATGAGAGTTCTGGTGAACATTTCTTCACACTTTCCATTTCAAGACTCAGAATAACATATTCTTTCCTAGTGGTTGAGAGAAGTCATTTCTAATAGGTAGAAACACCCTCTCTGCATTTCTCAGCTTTTCCATCTCTGGATGGGCATCATATTTGCAAACCCCGTAGGTGCATCAGAAAGATCACTGGGTGTAAAGTGCTTTGATACATCAGGATGTGAGATGCTGCAGAACAAAATGCTTTGATTTTTTTCTTTCTCGTTTGTGTAATATATCCATGAGTGTTTTTGCTTCTGTGTAAGCACATTTCTTGGGCTCTGTCAGAGCTTAAAATAAGGTAGTGCTTCTTTCACACTTGATGGTTTGCCTGCCTTCAGAAATTTGTGACTGCATGTCTGGAGATTGAAAAGCATTTGACTGATACTGAGGAAATGGTACTTTTATCCAAAGAGGTAAAATGATCTGTGAAAATGATCATTGTAGAAATAAAAATGAGGACAGACAGCTGATGCTTGGGTTTCCAGCTAAGGTAAACCTGCATGGCTCGGCGCAGACCAGGCACTCCTGGAGTCCATGGGTTGGAGAGCCGTCTTCTGCAGACTGTTTAATGCCCCATGTTCTGTGCTGCCCATCTCCTCCATGTGTTCTGTACTGTCGTGTTTTAATTCTCTGATAGATTTTGAAGTGGGACAGTTGGCCAACTGAACCATTTACCTCATCTGCTTGGAAGTGCCTGTTTGTGTTGTCCCTAGCAAGATGGAAACCAGATGAGAAAAGGCTGGAGCTAGAGCCTCCACCCCACCGGCAGCTGGCACCGCTCTCCCTGCCTCAGCAGAGAGCTGCTGACATAGCCAGGGTGGGATGGTCTTGTACAGCTTTTCATAGTTATCTTGCAAAGAAGGAAGGGCCCAGGGTTGTTTTGAGACAAAGGAG
>JANHGB010040850.1:10488-31232 GCA_026283785.1 Coracopsis vasa | reverse complement strand
GAAAACCCAGTCCCTCAAAACCAAAAACCTTAACCTTGCTCTGAAAGTGAATGTGTAAAATTAATGTAAAATATTTGAGTTGCATTGCAGGCACTTTGTCCGCATAGTTTATTCACATAGCGCTCTGTTCAGGGCCTGCAGAATTGCATGCGATTAAATATTACAGAAACTGTTAATAAACCATTTCAAAATGTAGCCCTGTGTGATTTAACTTTAGGAAATCTCTACGTATGACAGTATTTTATTTCATTCCTTCTTGTTTTTTCTTATACATGCATTGCCATCAAGAAAAATGTTCATGTGCACTACCTCTGCCATTTATTTTAAGATATGACGCTGCTGCCATATAAGTTGATTTCCTTTTTCGAAGCATTGATAGGACATTGTTACTTCTTTGCCTCTTTATTTAGTGTGCAGATAAATTTTGTAACTGGAACAAATCAGCTGTTTGTCATACAGAATAATTGCATATTCATAGATAAGCTTTATTTCCTTTACTGCTGGAGAAGTGCTCAGATTTAAAGAGAAAAGGCATATTAAATTGATATGCTATGAATTAAAGTTGCCTATCTCAAAACCGCATGCCTAACCAGAAACAGTTTAATTTCCTTGGATCTCGTAACGAGCATTAAGCTCCTTATCGAGAGTTGAAGAAAAGAATAAAGTCAATAAAACTTTTCCAGGGACACTTAAAGTTTCAGGGCAGGAGGGGAAAAGATAATAAACATTAATGAAGATATGAGGCACGAAATCAATGGAGATAACATCTGTGGACATAACTGTACCTTAGGGTGGATGGTATAGCAGGAGAGGCTGGTTGTCGCAGCCTGCACTGAGATACGGTTCCTGGTTTCCTACTTGGAATCACTCTTGTTATAACCTCTGGGTTTGTCTCTGAATTAACATGCCACGTTTTACATAAACTAAAAAATCATTCTGCTACGATATTATTAAGCATCTTGTATTTAATAGTATCTAGCCTATTGAAACTAAGCAGCAATAACTGTTTTATTCTCTCTGTTGCTGTAACAAGGACTGGATAAAAGTAACTGATTTAGCACAGTTTGAGGCGGAGAGGGGGAAATATCTTTCTTAATGTCAAGATTTCATGCAGCTTTTCTTTTGATACAGTGCTGTGAATAATGCAACACTTCTGTCCTACATTCTTTAAATAATTTCCCAAAACTGTTAACTAAAATCCAGAAGCAAGAAAATAAGCTGGTTTAATTGCCTGTTACCCAAATCAACTTGGAAATGGCTTTATAAAAACAGTGGGGAGGAACAAAGGTTAGTGTTTGAAAGATAATTTCATTTTTAGCATTGATGGAAATACTACAAGAAGTTCCTTTGATAACTCAAGAATTAAAAAACAAAAAAAACAAAAAAAAAAACAGTGGAGTTTCATTTTCTCTTGCAGTAGCTTGTAGTATCCTGTCAATGAAATTGCTCGCAATATATATACATGAGAAGAGAAACAACTCTGTTGGATTCTGTTTTAATGCATTCAATCCCCAAGCTACCAAGAAATCTTCAAGGTATTAGTTTTCTAGGGCCATCATTTACCCCATTTCCAGGGCCTTGTTTTGGGGATGGAGGTTTCTGCATCTGTAGATCATTCCAGTTGACACTAATCTCAAAGCAGCTTTAGGTTGCACCTATAGCCCCACTCCCAGAATTTGGGAGTCACTACTAGACCCTGGTACAGCTTTTCCCAATGCTAAAACCTGACACTTCTCTTTTCTTCCATGACATATTTTTAATATAGTAATATTTCTCAACATTACTTATTAACAAGTATCAATAGAATGTATAGATTACTTTATTAGCATCTCTAAAACTTGTGTATGCTGCAGTGATTTTCACCACACCAGGAACCTGAGCATCCTTTCCAACACAGACATTGATTTCGTTTGGATGCTTTTCCAGCTATCTCTGCTTGAAAAGCACTGCTCAGCCCCCGATTTTATTTGTGTTGTTTATCCTTGTTCTTGCCAAGCATAATGTGTGAGTCAACAGGTAATACGTTTCTGCAGCTCAAGACTTAATTTTTGGTTTACTTGTGTCATGGTAGCTCAGCATCTTAAGGAGATGAGGTTTATGTCTGTATATTGGACAGTCCTCTCAAATATTTGCAGTTGCTCACCATCCAGAGAGAACTTGACAGGCTTCAGAGGTGGACTGTGCAAACCTCATGAAGTTCAACAAGACCAAGTGCAAGGTCCTGTACCCAGACTAGGGCTATCCCTAGCACAACTAGGCTGGGTGGAGACTGGATTGAGGGCAGCCCTGAGGAGAAGGACTTGGGTCTGAAAAGCTCAACATGAGCTGGCAGCATGCACCTCTAGCCCAGAAAGTCAACCATATGCTGCACTGCATCAAAAGAAACATGACCAGCAGGTCGAGGGGAGGGGATTCTCCCACTCTACAGGGCATTGCTGCCCTGATGAAAATCTGGGCAGAAAGGGAAGAGAATGTTACCAAGCTTCAGGTCTCTGAGTGTTTTCAACTTTCTTTTCTTGTGGGAATGTCAAAACCAGTATCTATAAGGACTTTAAGGTATTGTAAAAAGCCCTTTTGGATCATGGTACTGTTAATACTTCATGGACAATGTGCATCTAGTGTCTCACCCAGTGATTATCTGGAAGGTACTAATATTACCAGTATTTTTAGTCTTTATGGATTAACTCTGTTAGTTAAATAAAAGTAAATTCCGAAGACAGGAGGATGGTGAGTCCTACACCCCAGGTGAGAGAATAAAAAAGGGAATTTCTGGTCATAGAGGAGAAAAAACAAACAAAAACCACAAATACCCAACCTGTGGTATAATTTCTTAAGATGTAACTCCTCATGGTAAACGTATAGGTTCTTTGTCTCCCTATAGCATAGCAAAGTGCATATAGAACATGTGTTTGCCCACTATTAAGCACCTTTGCTTTGTCTTGTCAATTAGGAGTTAAATTATTCATTGCAGCTGCTGGCCTACAGGAGATTTTTCTGTTTATCCCCCCCACCCCACTCCCCAAACTCAAACTACTAATTCTCTTTCGAAGAAGGAGTTTTCTTTATCTCTGTGTTGGGGATGGACCTGGTTATTTGCCTTAATATTTTTCTCAGCTCTGTTGAGTTATGCAGGTGTTTCAAGCTAGGGGAGAGGGGCAGAAATTTGGAGAGCCTGGGAGAGTTTTGTAGTTACAAATACTCAAAAGGGGGTTGAATTAAGGTTACCTTTGCATTTTTGACTCTAGCGTTTTCTAAATACTGTCCCTGATGTTTCTTCACCATTTGGGATTTAGTGTACTAATGCATGTAAGATGTTATATATATGAATCTGGGCAGTTCGAGAGACAGAAAGCAACAGATGCGATTTTTACTGGGCAACCAAAATAATGGACATTCTTTTTGTGTAGCTAATGTCAGAACTCAGCTACATCAAATTGTTTATTGTATGTTTTGTATCCAGAGAACTAGATAGTTTTTTGCCATATCTATATTATTGCTATATGTACATAATTTTTATGATACATTGCAAATATGTAATATTACATATGCAATATAAAATAAATATTTAAATATACTATAAATTAGACTAATTGCCCTGAATCAAGTATGCCTTCATTGTTATATATATTATATATAATATAATAGATATTATATATATTATATATATTATTATAAACCACTTCATTAACTAGTTCTCATTTTTTCTTGCTGAAACTGTGCAGTTTGGCTTGGGGGTGTAGCCCTGAGGCTACCATTCCACATGTCTCCCAGCATGCATTTTGGAAATTATTTCACTAGAAGCATTGATACTTTAAAAATTTATTTTAATGTATTGTGGAGGTCCAGGCACCAATGATGTGCTTCCTCCAAATGCAGACAGCTACGATTTGGCTACCTCATTGATCCCAATGCATATATGGTCATAGAGAAGTGGCACTGCCAAACTATTTGAGCAGCAAGAGCAAAGAGAAATGTGTTAAATACCACAGGCGGATAATGCTAAGCCTAAAAATGGTGTTCTTGGGGCTTGCTGTCGCTATGCAGAGCGCTTCTTGGGAGTGTGATCTCAAAGTGATGAAAGCACAGATCACAGCGCCTGTCTGCAGCCATTTCATTAATGCCATTATAAATTTATGTAATGAGGGTTGCTTGCCACTCTTTTCTCCCCCCCGGCCCCCTTTTTTTTTCTTTTTTTTTCCCCAATTAAAGAATGAAGTTAGTAAGGTGCAAATAATAAAAGAAAACCAAAATTCATCTCTGTTGCTAGTGGTGCTCCTTCTATCATAGGTCCTGAGGACCTTGAAGAAAGTTTCATTGAATAGATCAGCCTCACAAGCTGGCTTAGGCAGACCTGTTCTTTTTTCCCACTTTCATACAAAGATGCCAACCATCCTTCTTGCTTCACATTGTGAAATCAGTATGGATCATAAATTCCTAGGATGCCTCTGTTTAATTAACAGAGTCTGAATACAATCCTACTTTTACGCAGAACTGCATGGCAACAGTGAATAATTAATTAGCTTTCAATATATTTAATTGGTTTGGATTTTTTCTGCCTAAATAAGACTAAGGATCACTCTTAGGTAAAGGAAACGAGGTCTGTGCAATTCTTTGCTGGTCCATCCTGCAAGTAACGGTATGTTCTGTCTGTACTGTAGCTGATGGTAGCAGGTATTGATCTGGTTTAGAGGTACAAGCTAGATCTGGGAGGGAATTAGAAATAAACAGGAAAGAGTAAAACATTTTGGTTAGGAAAAAATATTTTTATTGTTTCATTTATCTTTTTTGATTAAAGGTAGCACTCTGTTGAGGTATATTTACCAACAAAAATAAAGTTATGGAAGTGCTGCATGTGAAGGACAACAAAACAAATTCAGTCACAACTGATTCAATCGTGGACACATATTGAGAAAATTTTAACTTGATTTGTAGAATAAGAATCTAGCAAGCTCTTCATACAAGTAACAAAGAAATTATTAAAAAGTTATTGCCCGATGAAGTAGCTTGCAAGCAAACTCAAAATTTCACGCTGTGAATGGTTCAGTCTAACTAGAACATAATTTTTTATTCAGATTTGAGGCTGTTATTTAATTTGAAGACAAGTTAAAGGACAACAAGACAAGTCATCTGTTAAAATCAAAATTTGCAACAAAAATTATAAACCATTTAACTCTCCGATCCTACTAAAAATTCATGTAATTATTTTGATGGTTTCCGTGGCCACTCTGTCCTAGTGGAAATGAAACCCAGAAAAACCAAATGAGACGACGCTGCTACAGGGCACTATGGTGTGGGGTTTTATATCTACTTGTTCAGGATCTGGCACTCAGGGTGCATCCCACTGCACTTCTTTTGTTCAGCGTGAGCAGGGCTAAAAGTCGCTTTTGGGCTGGCCAGCGCTGGGCCTCTGCAAAGAACCAAATAACGTCTTGTGTGGATAACAGGGATGGAGAAACAGAGTGGAGGGGAAACAGAAAATGGAAACTTATGAATACCCAAAATAAATGTGGGTAAATACCTAGTTAATGTGACCATGGTGAGGAAAATAGAATGCCACTGGTTAAAATAAAGGTGCTGGAAAGTCAAGGTGTAATCAAGTCCCTGACTAATTGGCTCCTTTTTCTCAGTTTTATTGTTTCCCTAGAAGAGTATGTAGCGCAGGAAACACTGGATCTGTCTATCAACAGAGCATCCAAACTTCTTTAGAAAAACAAAATAGGAGGGTTTGTAAATAGTTAAAAATTTCTAAAAATATGGATATAGGCTGTAGAAAAAAGGTGGGATATTTAAGAATGTATGAGGAGATGGCGGTATCTCTGTCCCTTGCAAAATGTAGATATCATAATGAACATAGCGAAAAGGATCAGCATCCATATGACTGGGACGTTGAATGAGCTAAACATTACGTGTCCTGGCGAAGGGGGCGAGAGGGTGTGTGTGAAAGGACATGGATGAACGAATGACATGACACACCAAAAAAATCCTCACCTGTGCAAGGGTTGCTGAGTTTGGGTCCCTACAGACCTATGCTGAGACTTGGCTGCATTTAACTGGCAAAAAAATAAGACTTCGATTAAAAATAGCAGGATTTGTGTTGAGAATCTCCTCTGAATGCCAATTTTCCTTTTCTAGTTTACTTGGGCTCCTTGCTGGTGGTAGGTAGACTGTGCTTTGAACCATTGGCATCAGTGGGAAATAGAGGTTGGTTCACTCTTCAACAAACCCACTAGTCAAGCAAGGGAATCCTTCTCTGCCTCATGGCAGAGACAGATGAGGGCTTAGGCTGATGCTACTGGACAGAAGTGGGCAGAGGCTGTGGGACAGCACCTCTGCCTTTGACTTAGGCAGCTTGGCATGTATGAAAGCTCTGCTCTGTGTAACGGGCAGAGACTATTTAATGGCAGTGATAAAACAATGATTAAAACCATTGTAAACAAAGAAGTACCTTAAACCCTGGATGTGAATATTTTGGTGTAAAACTAGGGAGATCTTTCAGTACTGCAAGTAATTATCTTTTTGCTTTCTCTATGTGTATCTCTAAAATAAATTACACTTGTGTTCTGCTTATCGTAGGAATATTTTCTTTAGAAATAGCGTAATATTTCTACTGTGATAAGCCTTGGCAAAATGTGTTAAAGGTTAGTTTGGAAATTTTTTTTAGACTTGTTTATAATTCTTGGGCTCTCTTGCTGCTTCATACCTCATTCCTGAGCTGCAAAGGACCTACAAGGTCTCGTGGGCATTGGCACTGTTGGGTTTGCTGTGCCTCCAGTTCAGCAAGAAATACTTTCTTGTACCTGATGAACCCTGTCTTTTACCAAGGCCTTGGCTAAGTCCACTCTTGGCTTTTAAAACCTTAGCTTTTCTCCCCAAAAATCCCCGTAATGAACCACATGAAGCCATTTCCCTAACTTCCAACTGCTCAGCATGGGGAGAGCTTCCAGTCTTTTCACAGTGGGACCTGTTTGGTGTTTGCAGTGGGTACAGCTAATGACCAATGCTAACCTTCTGCTTGTAGAGGGCTTCTGTCAGATACGATTTGTAATCATGGAATTATGTTCTCTCTTTAACTGATTTGCATGAAATTTGTTTTTAAATCTCTTTAAGAAGTAGCTTGCATTTACACTGAAAATTCCAGTGGCTTCAGAGAGATCTTTTTCTGGAGGCTTTCCACAGGGAGCCAGATTTCTCTGGAGAGAGTAGGAGTTTATTATTACCTAATTTACTATGGGAAGTACTGCTGCCCTTTTCTCTGTGCTTATTTCCTAAACCACAAACACGGGATCTGGGTTGGTATTTTTTTTCCAGTGCAGACTGTAAAATCCACTGAAGCTAGGTGAAAGCACCCAGCTGGAGAATTACGTCTATGGCCATCTGATATGGAAGCATGTGGATATACACGTATTAACGTAAATCTCCACAAGAATCCCATTCTCCTCAAGAATCAGAATGGTAGGAGTTTGGGGTTGTAAAGAGAGATTTTCTCGGCTGTTAACACAGCAAAGTAGCTTTCCATGCTGTTGTGGAGCCACCTGGAGAAGCTGTAGACTGCTCATTGGCTATCCTGTCTGTTCAACAGCATCCCAGCAATGAAGATGCAAAAGCCATTGCTAGAGGCTGTATTTTCAAGTGCAGTATGTCTATTGTGATATTTTTTTTTAATGTATCCTCCAAAAGAGTTTTATAGTTGCCTGTTTTTCATCTGCCTCTCAGGTAGCATCATCTTTTCCAGCTTATTACACTGTTCCCCTGTTTTATGCATTTATCATTAATAAACACCTCTCAGCCAAATCAATGTGTATAGAAAGCCTCTCCAGCAATGATGTGGTCTCCCCCAGGGCATATGGCAAAGGCAATGTCATGCAGTGGTTTTCAGCAGAACAGAAAAAAATCTCTGAAATGCTGCTTTGAGCTCCAGTATTCTAGTATTATTATTATTTTCAGTAATAGTGAGTTGAGCAGATGTTAAAGTGTTCTGTGGTAAGTCACCAATAAGGTGCTAGTTTATAACCCCCGCCCCTGGCCCAATCCCAGAGGGATGAGAGAGAATGGAAAGAACGTAACTCCCACATGTTGAAATAAGAGCAGTCCAGTAACTAAGGTATAACAGAAACCACTACTTCTACCACCAATAATAATAATGATAAGGGAAATAACAAGGGAAGAGAATACAACCGCTCACCACCCACCGACCGATAACCCAGCCCGACCCGAGCAGTGATCTAGGCCTTCCAGGTAGCTGTCCTCAGTTTATATAGTGGGCATGACGTGCTGTGGTATGGAATACCCCTTTTGTTAGTTTGAGTCAAGTGCTCTGTCTCTGCTTCCTCCTGGCTTCTTGTGCCCCTGGTCCCTGGCAGAGCATGGGAAATGGAAAAGTCCTTGATTGGAGTAAACATTACTTAACAACAACTAAAAACATTGGTGTTATCATTGTTGTTCCCAGGCTGAAAGTCAAAAGCACAGCACTGCACCAGCTACTAAGAAGGAGAAAAATGACTGCTACAGCTGAACCCAGGACAATCTTTACACTCTCTGTATGTGGATTCTTCAGACAGTCTGTCACAGCTATAAAAGAAAAATCAAAACAAAAAAACCCAAACAACATGAAATTGTTTTCTGTTTGATAATCCTAGATGTTTTCCAAGTTTTCATAGATGTGAAAGCAAGCTCTAAGTAAATGCATAATTTACCATTTTCAGTGGCAGGTTTGCATATTCTTCTTTCAGAAACGTGCAAGATGGATGTGAATTTTTTACAGCACATGGGGCAACAGGGAGGTCACAGCATACAACTCGGGAGATCCAAGTAAATATCTCCTCTGTGATCCAGCCATGTGCTTGATTTTCCTGCTTCCATTAGTTTACTATTTCTAGTTTTAAAAGGCTTTGCAGCATATATTCAGGCAAAGCACACATGGATTCTGTTTTTCTATGGATCTTATATGCTGCTTTTGCCTGCAGCCAGGTTAGGGCCAATGGGTTGGTGATTGCCCTTCACTTCTTGTGTTAAGCAAATGCAGTATATTAATTTCAAATTAAAATATAATTCAGATTTGATTTCCTCTGCAGCCAGTGTGGCTCAACTCCAGCCCCTCTCCCCAGCAGTGCCCTGAGCCAAGGCTGCTGCTGTTCTTAGGACATTGGCAATTCTTCTGGGCCAAAACCACTTCAGAGATATTTCCTGTTCCGAGGAAGTTTAAAATTGAACTAGAAAATCTCAATCGGACATTAGATAGAAATATTCTTTCTAAAAGTCCATTTGTTTCTAGTGACATGAGCATCAGCAGCAAGGTATAGCACCGTCTTGCTCCAACGTAATGGGGAGAGTACAGATTTGTATAGCAAATTATGCTTTTTAAATAATATTAAGAATGCTTTGATTACTAATTTTAAGAGAAAACAAATCTGTATAATGTTAAGTATATATATGAAAAAACTCCACATGAACATCTGCAAGAGTCTCAGTTCCTCCTGCATCAGCCACCTAAGCTCAGGACTAGCTGCCTTGTTTGCATGGAGCATCTCTGAGGCCTGATGCTAGAATTAAAAAGCATTTCTGACAGCCTGAGCTCTTTCAGCCACCTAGTGATTTGTGAAATAGATCTCCCTGTTGATGAGGCACTTGCTCAGTGCCGTGGCGTTGTGCAGGCATAGGGGAAAAGGAGGTTGAGGGTTTTGCTGTGCTGACCTGAGTGAGAGCTTGCCTGTCTGTGGTCTGCTAAGCATCTCCTTTTGTGAGTTTACCTTAATAGCAGTTTCCAGAAATATCTAATTTTAACCCACATAGTTAAGCTTAATATATATATATATTTAGCCCACATAGCTAGTTAAATACATACATACATACATACATACATACATATGTCAGCTAATTTTGATGGCAATGAACCAAAGAAACAAAATCCAACCTTGTGCTTGCTTGATAATATTCCATAAATGGTCTGGGACAGAAGAAGTGAATTGTTTCTTAAGAAGATCCTTTTATCTGTGAGGCACAGACAGTGCACTTTTATCTTTAAAAGCAGACAAATATAATTACCAATTATATTTTTTAAAAAAATTAATTAACTTGATGGGTGTTTTCCCTTTGATTCAAACTTTATTCATCTGGTTTCTCTTATACCATTGCTCACAGTGACACCTACTGGCATTTTAAACAAGGCTGGCTTGCAGGCTGTAGCCTCATAAGCAAGTCATGCCAGGGATCAATTAGGACAAGTGAAAAGAACAACAAATGTCGTGGAGACGCCTGTGGCCACCCAAGGAATGGCCACCAAGCTTTGCATGCTGGCTCTCTGCTCTGCACTTTGAGTCTTCCTGCACCAGCTGAAGAAGACCCTCTAACAATAGAACTGGTCATTAAATGCCAGCTTTGTGCTAGGCAAAAGATCAGGCATTAAAATGGGGAAATCCTCCTGCCTTTCCCGACCTTGGTGGCTTCTCAAAATACACCCCAGCTGGGAGGTGTTTCTTTTTTCAGGGACTTTATTTTCCTTGGGAAATGGACTTGCTCATACTCACCTGAGTAAGTTTAACTTTTGTGCCTATATATTGTTAAACATTCAATTAAAGTCTTGAATATATTTAAACTAACTTCTTGTTTCCCACTGTTGGTGCAGTATTTGTAGTATCTCTGAGTTGTAATAATAGTAATTGAAAAATGACTTTATAATAGCACAAAGCCATTTCACCCTTAATCCGTGAATTATTAGGCATTGGATATTTTAATAGATAACCATAAGACCAAGCCACTGGAGGAAGGGAGAATGACATTAGAAATGGAGTTACTGATGTGGTAAAATTGAAATGGCCTTATTTCCATACTGTGCAGAATGCAGCAAAACACCATTTGAGATAAGTTTTCCTATTTACATTTTTAATACCTTGTGGCTTTCTGTCCGTATTAATAGGAATTTACCGTGAAGCTTCCCAAAGCAGAATTTCTTACCACCATAGCATAGGGATCAGATTGTGTCTACCAGATTGGACTCATGAGAGGACATGAGGCTATAATGCGCAATTGCAGGGCTACAGTGAGTTTATCAGCCACTAGGACACACTGCTTGGTAATGGCTAAATCCTTCTTTTATGCTGGTTTTTGGTGGAAATTGGATCTCTTTGTAGAGGAGAAGCTTTTTGTTCTGACTGCGTATGGGCTGACAGTTTAGATGAAGGTGGCTTTGGTTTGGACTTTTTGTGTTTCTGAGGATTAGCTGCTTCATATAGTAAGCCTATATGACATTCAAAAATGTGCTCCTAATTTTCAGAGCTTCCAGGGCGTTGAGCACAGCTTGGAACCTCTGCCTCTCATTTGAAGCCTTCAGGAACTATGGAAATTACAGCATGTGACTATATTTGGTGGACATACACAAGTTTTTGGGTATATGGCTTTTGACCCTGTAGTGGTAGAACAGCGATGAAACTCATCACCTCACTACATTGTCGCAAGAGGTCACTGAAAGTTGTGTAACTTTGATAAAGCATTCCCGAAACAGATCTCTCTTTGGTACCTTTTTTGGAGCATCCCCATAATAGATCCATCTTTGTCTTGAAGGAAGGGTTGGACGGGGATGGGCTCTGGAACCTGTTGGTTCCTGGCAGATCCTTGCCTGGATTGTGGAATGTAGGTAGCACCAGTGCCATGCCAGTTGATAATGGGCATTTGGAATGAAATCAAGTTGTGGACTTCTGTCAAAAAATTCTCATGATCAAAATGCATAGAAATCAAGTATGCTAGGCAAATTGGCCTCTAAAATGTGTACTTGGATAAGAAAATGTATATTTCTCCAAGATTTCAAAAGAAAATATAAAAAAATACAGTTGTATATAATTTTGGACTTTTCATAACACTATTGCTGTAGTGTATGGCAAGGTGTATTTAACCTGACCTTTCTGACCCTGGAGGTAGATTCCAGGTTCATATAGTCTCTGGTGCAATTTTAAGCAGCTTAATAAGCTATTCAGGCAACCTGAATTGCTGGTGTAGTCTATGGCCTAAGCATGATACAGCATGAGGAATTGGGACTGACACGATTTAATTCTGTGATGCCCTCTCTTTGGTTGTTTTGCCTCCCTTGCTGGTGAAGGGTTTAGAAAGGTGAAGGCAAAAAACTGGTACTGTAAAACATGCCCATGAAGAACTCCAGATGGGATTTACAGGTTTTCTTCACACCACTGAAAGTCAGCTCAGGTCACTCATTTGTTGCTTTCTATCAAGTGGAAATAATAAAAATATTCAGACCTAACTTGTCAGCATGGCAGAAAAACTGATTCTGTTCTGAGGGATGGTGAAAAAGTCAGCTATTTTTGTCTGAAAAAAATACTTTTTTTACATAAAATTACTCGTAGTCACATTTCAGAGATGCATTGTGGACAAGAAAAATACTCAGTTTTGCAATGGGTAAATGCTCATTGTCTCTGGTATTACACACCAGATGGGAGGTGAAGGGTCAAAGCACACTGGGTTGGGTTAGCACCTCCCCAAAGTCTCCTGCTAGATGCACTAAAGAGCACTTTGGTCTCCTTCTCAAGTCATTCGATTCTCCATCAGCAGTGGGCAGTTTTGGTAACAGATGCTTAGCATCATAAATGAAATATTAGCTGCTATTATGCTGCCATATGCTTAGGGGTCATAGCACAGAGAGGCTACTTCAGTGTTCACCATTGAATTTTGCCCAGTTGGGTCCCAGTGCACAGCTGGGGTGTCAGGAAGTCACCTGACCTCAGCACAGCTCGCTGCATGTTTGCGTATCCCCAAAAGGAGGGTAACACACCCCCACCCACCCCAAAACCCAACATATGCTGGGAAGGGCTGAAACTCAGCTTCCTGCCCAGCTGCGGGCTTCTTGGGATCAACCAAGTCTGTCTTTGATTCTGAAAGTCATGGGAAACAGGCAAGAAGGGATCTCTTGCTCGAGATCTGTGTCCTTCAGATGCCTTTTGTCCATTCAATATTATACTTGTGCTGAAAAAATAAGACTCTAAGTATCTCAGAATTAACATAAAATGAAAATAACTGACTATCAGTAATTCAGAGGGAAGACGAGTGCAAAAAATAGCTTATTGCTGGGAATGCTTATGATACTGCTGCAGTGGAAAATGCTGATGTCCTAAATCAGGGCATCAGTGGAACAGATGTGCTGTCCTCCTCCTGTCCCTTTTGATTTCTGTCCACCATAAGAGACTGGGAAATGAAAAGAATAGTTTTATGTTCTTCTTTTACCAGGGTGAAGGTTTTCCTTGGCTGTGTGGGAATGGATTTAATTAACTGCAGTGACGGGTGAGCCCGTCTCTGTTACAGTAAGACTCGATCCTGTGCTTGTCCACTTGTAAATGCAAATTGTCATTTTCCAAATTCATCACAGAGAAAGCCACAAAAGATATAATTCTGTGTATCTGGAGTTCAAAAAAACCCTAATGAAGTAATCTCTGGATTGATGTGCTGTCCTTCCCTGGTCAAGACAGAGTCAGCTGTGTCACTACTGCATCTTGTGCCAAAAATCTGACCTAGGTCACATTTCCCAGTGTCGGTCTGCTTTTCTTTTCATGACTGATAGTAAGATATACTCAAAAAAAGCTGCTTTAAAGCATAAAATAGATGTGGTCATTTAAATATTTATATGCCTGGTCATTGCACGAGAGATTAATGAAGGTGTTACTGTTAGAGGGTTAATTCTTGTCATGCTACATCTTTTAGTAATGTAAATGTTCACCATGTTCTGAATTCATAATGTGTTTGGGTTTTTTTTATTTCCTACAGCTTCATATTTTGTTACTAGTTGTGCAAAAGCCCCTAATAAGCTGTAGGCAGCAGAAAGATCCAATAAAATTTTCTTTTTAACAACTTCATAGCAAAGTTTAAATTTACATGGCTGGAGTTGCATGAGCATATTTTAACAGTAATAAGTCTACATTAACAGTAATAAATAATGAATTCTGTATTTAGGGGAGGATAGTTTGCATTTCTGTATTAAATCTGGAATTAGCAAGTTCTGTTGTTAAGAAGACAGTTGCAACCCAGGTTAGGGTGTGTGGCTCAAGGCAGCTTCCATTTCCATTGAAAAAAGTTGTTATTGTTATTTAAAGTAATAGAGCTTTTGGGTTTTCCCATTTCATTGCACACTCAGAGGGAAAATTCACTCCCTGCTTTAATAATTATATTTCAAACAAGCATTTCATCTTGATTACTTCAGTGTAATTCACTTCCAAAATTACTTGTAATCCTGAATGCTTGTTGACAGACTGGGAGTGGAGTCAGTTTGTACGCATACAGGCTGATAAAGCTCTGGGGTTGGTTTTTTTTTCCCTCTGTGCAGTTAATGAGAGAAATCAAGGGAAAAGGAGAGTATCTTCTAGTAACAGCCAAAATCCATGGAGGTATGAAAGAGAGTATAAGCTGTGATAGTCTTTAATTCATCTGGTGCTGTAAGGTTCATGTGTTAAGGCAGAACTGGTCGTCACCTACACAAACCCCCAAAGAAGTTGCCAAACTGGTAGCAACTGGTGAATTCAGGCGTTTGAATTGGGCAAAGTACCTGTTTCAGTAAAACTCTGTAGAGACTGGCTAAACCAAATGCTTTTCATGATTTTGCTTCCAGTAAATTCAGTTTCTAATGACAATTTAAAGAAGTGTATTTGCATATGGAAAGGTAGAGCCTCCTCTTCAATTCAGAGCACAAAAAGAAAATACATTTCATTACAGGTTACTTGAAGACTGGGTGAATATATTTAATTAATACGCTTTTTTATTCCTCATGATAGGTTAGAAAATTAGTTTGGGCCCTCATGACAATTCAAATAATTTGTCTGAATAAGCATACAAAATTTGGAGCAAATTAAGAAACATAAATTAAGCAAATATGTTGATTTACATTGTTTGCTTCCAGTTTCATTTTTTACAAGGAATTGATTGTCATTTTAATAGTTGTGAAACCAGTCTTTGGATTTACAGGGTGAAATTAGTGTTACACACACACTCTTCCGTTATAAAGAGAAAAACAAGTCAGAGCTATTCAGGAAAGAAGGATCGAAGAGCAGCTACTTTTCTTGAATTTCAGTGAAATCCAATAAAAATCCCTTATACTTAAGTTGCTTGTGATTGGAGAATTGTTTTATGGTGCAGTAATGTAGTGTGATATTTTTTCTGATATATTTTCTCAAAACAAAGGTGTCAAAGTCAATATGCTGTCATATTGATGAGGGAGACCTTTCAATATCTGTATTTAAAAAACAAAGCCCTTTTCCCGTCCAGAACACTGTATTAAAATGAAGCAATCTGAGTCACAGCAATGTGTTAATGTTCAAAGTAGGCTGGAAATGTTGTGGGGCAGGGGTTGCTCAGGTAGAGACTTCAATCCTACAAAATTTTATACTCAAAATTAAATGTGTGTGACTGGTCATGGGCATGCAAACTGTTTTCTCATGTTAATACTTCCAATTGGCAGCTTGTTTCCTCCCTCCCCGCAGTCAGCCCTACCCCCATGCAAGTTGCTATGTGTATGTAGAGGCATTTTTTTAAAAAATTGTATTTTTTTACTTAATTTTCCTTGATTTTACTGCTTGCTAATTGTTAGTCAGGGTAATTGATTAATTAATTCCACTCTGTTGCCTAGGTATCCTGTTTCTAATTACCTATCACTGAGTTAATTCTCTACATTTCATGTTTATGATTATCTATGAATCAATTGTTATTTAGCTAGCAAGAAAAGTGTTGGTTTTCCTACTGCAGTTCATTGACAGCTTGATCTGTGGCCTAATACCACTATCAACTTTCACTGGACTAACTTGCTGTCTCTCATTATCACCATCATCTCTTACGGGAGAAATCCTATTTTTTTTCCACATTGGTTCCTCTCTTGTCTTCCTGAGCAACCCTTTTTGATAAAGCTCCTTAGCCCATCCCAGTGTGCTGCTCTCATCCACTTGTATCATCTCTGTGCTCTCTTAATCCTTGAAGTACCACTCCTTGAGTTCTCCCTCCTTGTCTTTGAGGTTTGTCTTGACTTTTTACCCTTTTCATCTCCATCTGGTATCTCTTTAAACTTTCCAGCTTTTTCAGCATCCTCTCCTTCCTCCATTTCTCATCCTTCTGAAATTCCTGTGTCAGAAGATTGTCCTGTCCATTAATCTACTTTTATTTCTCTTTTCCTGTTTCTTTGCACTTAAGGAAATGAAGCTTTCCACCCCTGACAGCACTTCTGCAGTTGATCTTGTCTGGTGGCCTCTTGTGATACCAAGTGAATGTGTGGTAGAAGGGCTGAGTTTCCTTCTCTGATCCCCTCATCCTTCCTTTTGCCCTTTCTTATCCTTTGAGCATCTTTACATGTGGTCTTTCTTCAAGAGCATCGGGTTTTCCATTCATTCTTTTCACCAGCTACTTTGTCTTTCTCCTCTTGTATTTTCACATCAATGTTTGCTATGTATGTATGTGGATAGACAACCTGTTTTCAGTGGCTGAGCATGCAAAAATTAGTGCTTCTGAGCTTCATGTATTTTCCTACAAGTTTTCCTTATAAAAAGATGTTGGGCTGCAGGCAACAGCTTGACCATCTCTTGTACCTCTGTTCTAAGTGCTCACACTCAAGGAGGTTGCCACTGACCTGGGGATGGGGGGCAGCAGGGACAGAGTCAGGCTTGGGGGTCAGAAAGGTGGTGGCCCCTGCACCAGCTGGTCTCAGCATTTCATGACCTGATCTGTTTTCCAGACAGAAACAGAGAAACACGTTTGCCTCAGCACTGTGGAGAAAAAGTAACTGAGAGGTGATTGCCTCCTGGGCTGTTTGCAACTTAAGAAGCCTGACTGCTCTCCAAAAACGGTTGTCAGGCCGCATTACAGTAATGATGGAACGAGAGTTTAAATGTGGTTTATAATGTCTTGTGTCTACTTTTAGACCAAATTAAGACAGGAAATTTCTTTCACAATAATGCATTAAAGTAAATAAGATTTTTTTTTTAGATTCACTTTCCTCCTCTTTCTCCCTTAAAAGTGCATGGTGCATTTAGGAATCAAAACTGTATATCAGGTCTTCATTGCAAACCTTAATGGACTTATCTAGTCCAAATCATCCTGGCTCACAGTCTGTCAATGTCTCATCATCTACTTGATATTCTGCAACATCCTTTAGTCTTAGAGTTGGCTGTATAAAAATCTTTGAAGCTCAACAAATCTTCATCTACACAAGACAGTTTCTGCCATTCAGTCCCATGGGCATTCAAGAGTCCCTGAATATGCTCAGATTTGCTTAAAACTGTTGGTTTTGAGAGTGGACTGGGAATGAAACTTGAAGGTGACAGCAAGACTTGGCTCCTGCCTGAGAATTTTTGTTATGTCAGATTAGAAGGTTCCAGTAAAGGAAGAGTTGAGTGAATGTTATGATTATGTAGGAGAGGACAGAGGAGGCTCCTTTCACTGCAGGACTCCTTGCTGACTTTCAAGGAGTATGAAAAAGAGAAGAAGCCTCAGTAGTAAACTGGTGTTTGAAAAAGGCATAGGGGGTGCAGAAAAGGCGTTTCCTCCTGTAACAGTGCTGCCACCACCTTGGGTTGTGAGAAAGGTGCTCAGGAGTGGGGAAAGGAAAGGGCCAAAAGCTCCTTCTGTCTGATACGTCTTCCCTTTTGAACACAGGAACGTGAGCCACAATTTGCCAAATATGGTCCCTTATACATTGTGCTACCTTTTATGTACCCGTGAAAATTGCGCTTGCTGAGCACTGGATTGACTTCCGCTGGAATCTAAAAGAAAGATGATAAAATCAGAGCAAAAAGACAGTGTTATGTTTTTCATTGCTAGAAGATGTTACTATACTGAAGTTTATCCCTGCTTCTTGCCGTTTTCTTAGTATTGCCTGGTTTAGGGGACTTCTTTGATGAGGCATGTTTGTTTAGTGTCAAACCTAAGAAATCTTGTTTATGTATCTCACAAAATTTACAAGTTACAAGTGGTCCTATTTATCCGCTATTTATTACCATGTGGAGAGCTGGCTTAAGGTTGGATGTTCTGGTGTTAAGACCTTACACCCTTCATGGTGTAAAAGAAAACCCATCTGTGTGCTCTTGGTCATCGAAATGCCAAAGGTGTGGCACTGCTGCTTCTTTCTGTGGGAGAAGTCAACCTTCAGGAAGCTCCTGAATAATCACATCTGTCGTATTTACAGGTCAATGCAAAAGTCTTGAATTCAGTGGTGAAAATTCAACCTGTGTTTCAGTACCAGCAGTTTCACCTAGAGGAGCCATCAGAGCTCAGGTCAGAGTTGGAAAAATCACAGTTTGGAGATTGTCTTTTGCTCTGAACTGAGTACGTTGAGTTTTTATTTTCCACAATTTCCATTTTTATATTTCCATTGCGTGTTTTGCCCTGTCCCCAGCAGTGTTGGTGTGTACCACCCAGCAGCAAACATGGGAGAGGATCAGTTCCAGTTCAGTTCATGGGTGCTTTGTGTATCTGTGGGACACTGAAACTGGGAGAGGTTTTGAAAAAAAGGAAGAGAAGAATGGTACCAGTCTCAGCTCCATGCCTACTCTTGTTGCATGTTCCTTCCCCACTGGTTCTCTGCACAGTGAAATTCAGATTCATGAAACAGTAGTGCCAAACACCAAGAGAAACAATCAGGAAATTAAAGCAATCATTTAACCGAAGATCTTCAAATTGGGAACATTTATTGCATCTTTCAATTTCAGAAACAGCAGGAGACTGTTATAGGACTGTTGTTTCATTTGTTTCTTTCCGTACCCAGTAGAGTAGGTGTAGGTTGTACTTGCTTTTGCTTCAACGAAATAATTGTTGAGTTTACCTCTTTGACTGCTCCCTTACATCCTGTTATATTCTTTTCACTTAGAGAAATCAAGGTGAACAAGTTTTCAGAAGCACTTATTATATCTTGATATTAGGAGGTACGCCACCAACATCTTTCAGTCTCAGGAAAATGCATTTCTTAGCAGACCAGTTCCTCCTTCTTGTTTGCTTTGTAGCTTGGTTTTTTACCAGCTGCTAACCTCCTGTGTCACGAGGATGTGAAGACAAACTTCAGTCAAGGACAAATAAACCCAGCATTTGGAGCAATTTGTATTATTCTGTAGACTAGACCTGAGTGTCCACACACAAATAGTCTTTTTAGGTGCATTAAGACTATTGCTGTTCAGGGGATGCTTTTGTGGGGATCAGAAGCAACCTGTAAATTGCAGAAGACACCACAGTTGGATGCCCAGACCATCCAAAACCTGCCTAGGGACATTTTTTTCTTCTCATTGCTGTCACAGTCCACTAAGAAGCCACACTGAATCAGTGCAGTACAAATAAAATGTTTACCACAAGGCTTTACTAAAGCAACATTGTCCTATAACTATTACAAAACAACCTTGACTTTAAAATATATATTCAAATATGTAATTTGAATTCAAATAGCTTAATTTTTAAGAAGGAATAGTAAGTTCATAATCCATTAGTGAGAAAAAGAAAACTTTCCTGAAGAAGATTACCGCTCAGTTAGAACCAACTGAATATGAAATAGGGGTTTGCAACCCCAGGTTGCAATAGGGTCATCCACAGGTTTCCAGGTCAAGTTCAGAACTGTTTGGCTTGGTGGACGTGTGCTAGTAATGTACTAATTCCTGTAATAATGTACTAATTCCTGCAATAATGTACTAATTCCTGCTGTGATACCCCACTATTGGCCAGTCTGTGCTGCCTCATCCCCCAGTGTGTGGTGGAAGGTGTACATGGGATGAGCTGTTTAGCAACATCCCCCATCTGTTTGGTTTACCCTTCCTCATTTGCTTTCCCAACCCTGTGTTCCATAATGATGTTGAATTAAAAGGCATGAGTTAATCCTCAATTCCATCAACCGTCCAACTTACTCATATTTTAATTTCCCAATTGTTTAACTTAAGTTGCTGTTTAGAGGGCTATTGAGACATCTTGAGAGTCAAAAACTCAAGACCCACCCGCTGTGCTTTGATTCACGGGACAAATAAGGAGAGGACCACAGTATAATAATTTTGCCCTTGGCTATTTCAAGGAGCAGCATTTTGAGAGAATTCATGGGAGTGAGACCCAGTAAAACCAGGGAAATGAAGTTTCATGATTCCTAAGGAATTCAGTGCAGAAGACCAATAGCAACCTGCTTAGTTTGAAGCATTTTTCAGCAAATAAACATTTTTTCAAATTCTGTTTTGTGAGCATTGCTGTTGTCATTTCAGACTTGAAAAAATGCTTAACAGAAAGTCCAGAACAGAAACAAAAGTATTTTGAAAGGTGCTTATGTTTGGAGTTTTGCTGGTGGTTCTGTGAATATTTTTTTAAACCGCCAGCAAAATAATATCCCATTATAGGGGAGAGGTATTATACATTGAGCACTGTCATCAAACCCAGGTTACCCTCACTGGTTTATGTGGTGTAAACTGGCTGCAGGGAGTGAAACTCCATTTCAAAGTCACCTTTGTGTTTCTGCTCCCCTGACGTGACCTTTGGCAGGGTTTTGGCCTCTCAGCACCGCAGCTGACATGGGTTACGTAGCACTCCAAACACATGATCTATTTTCCACTTTTTTTCCAAATGTTCTAAGTATAAACATAGCAGTCAAAGACATCCAGCTGGAGCAAAAGTTTAACCACTGGGTTGGTCTCCAGCATTGGCTTTTCTCCATGAAGCCTGTGTCAACACTTGGTCGAGCTTTAAATTGTCTGAGTTTTTGATGGTGGTCAGGAACAGAAGCTTCAGTTGAAGTTGGTGACTGATAGAGTAAGGTC
>JANHGB010040850.1:0-10388 GCA_026283785.1 Coracopsis vasa | reverse complement strand
CTTTAAATTGTCTGAGTTTTTGATGGTGGTCAGGAACAGAAGCTTCAGTTGAAGTTGGTGACTGATAGAGTAAGGTCGCTGAGGCAAAGCCTTTACCCAAACGTGAGTGTCTGAAGTTGCATGGCTCGTGTTTTCTCTGTGTGGTGTAGGAGGTATCCCCCCTAGTGTGTTGCGGAGAAGGACTTCATCAGAAAATGATGCCATGCAAGGAGTGCCAAAAGCATGGCAAAGAATCTGAAGCTCTTGTGGTTGGCATAGATGGTGGTGCCACAAAGCTGTGTTTTATGGATTTAAGGGAAATTTGAGTTTATGTAATATGTATGCGACTTTCTCTTGGTTATAAAGCTAATGAGAGTTTTCTTACTCTCTGTCCTCTCCCCCCACACACACCCCTCCAACACATTCTTTCTGTAAATATGATGTAATGCTGTGGCTTTGAGTTGAGAGTTGACTGGAAAGACTTGGAACCTTTATTTTACAAATATTGAGTGCTTATAGGACTTAAACCTTGTATATGACATACTGAAATTAAAGCCATAAATATTAATGGAAGAACTAAAACTTTCTTTTTAAGGAAACCTTCAATCTTTCATTTTGGATGTGTTGCATGTCCCAAAAAAGCAGAAAAAACAAGACACATTTTTTATCACTTATTTGTATTTTATCGCTTCTTTTTTTAGAAAGAAACCTCTTATTGGAGCACTTAACTACGCTTTGATAAAAGCATGAGCATTTGGATTGCAAGCTTGGCTTGCACTCTTCATCCCCATGGACATCCCTGCATTGCTAAGGACGCACTCCTTTACTGGTTTAGACTGGGAAAATTTTGTATTATATAGGAAAATGGGGTACTAGGGGACTGGGAATTTATTCAAAAGGTGATAAAAGCTGTTCATTTCGTAGTGAAATACTGTAAGGGCCTGGTGCTACTTGTAAAACTACAATGTAGTAAATGCCCTAGTGTTCATAATTCACCAGAGCTGAGCCTTTATCCCCATTCTCCAAAGCTTATAAAATATATGTTTGTGGCCTGCTGCTATGTGAGTGTTCCCAGCAGTAATTTTTTTGCTTTATCTTTGCTGTTTTCTTGAGTGCAAACTTTCTCAGACTTTGATGCCAAACTGGGACCTTGCTGCCTTAGATTATAATCTTTCTTTCCCCCTACACACACAAGACCTTTATAACTATTAGCTTTGCTGCCTGGGTATCTTGACCTTGGCAGCTCATACAGCTATATTTCTGCAGCCTGCATTTCTAGTTGGGTTTTCTCTGTTCCATTTTTACACCTTATTTCAGCTCTGGTTTTCAGCTGGAGAGAAAAAAAAATGTAAGAATGGCTGATATAGTCTGGTCAACTCTTCCAGCTAGGAATTAATTTCTGTATTTTGCTTTGATTTTGTTGAGGCCTGAAGGAGCTATGTCTTAAGACGTATGCTCAAAAACCTGTGTGATGCTTAGTTTTCAGTGAAATTTATCTGAGATATTAAATTAGCTTTCATCACTGAACTTTAATATTGCCTCTGAAAATACAGTATTCTGTCCACAGTTCCTTTCTCCTGGGAGGAAAGTCTAAAGCTGAAAGCATTCAAGTTCTAAGCCAAAATCCAGGATGTTAAACTAGCTGCATAAATTTCTATTCATTTGCACCTGAAAAATATTTATTGCCCATTTAAAAGGCATTCTGGAAATTCTTTGACCAGTATATACAGGGCTTTGGAGCTGGAATTTAAGAAGATGCCAAAAATCATTGTTCTTTTTATCAGAAGGATCCCCTTCAACAGAGTCTGGCTTCCAAAAGCTTGTTACCTTATACATGGCCAGCTAAAATCAAGAGGCTTGTAGTTTATTTGCATCTGTCATAAGTGAGCACTTACACACTTTGCCTGCTTTCAGTCTACATGGACAGAAATAAATCGGTTAGAAGGTTAGAAGACAGAAATAATTCAGTTAAAATCAAGGAATAAGTTGATTTGTGTTAGGAAAGGAGGAAGTAAGAGGAAAAGCATTGTTAGAAGATTGAGAAGGATAGGTTGAATCAAGCAGGAAGAATTGTGGTAAGGCCAGGTAGAATTAGCTGTGAAAGGAATGAGCTTAAATGCATAAAGACAAAGATGTGGAGTGCACAAAGGGCATGGAGAGAAGTGCCAATGAGAAAGAGATCAAGCAAAGAGAAAGCTCTGCGTGTTTGGGCACTCAAGGAAGAGCTAGAGAAACGTGATTTGAATGTTGGAAGAAGGCTTTGCAGTGTAGATGCAAGCATTGATAAGCTCTGACATAATTTTAGCAAGGGCTATTCCACAAATTAAGGTATAAAACATGGATTAAACTATTATAATAACAAGAGAAGTGTTGATGAATTTGTTGAACAAATTGAATTATTTGTTGAACAAAGCCCCTGCTAGCAAAGCAGGAAAGATACCAAAACCAATAAAAAAAGAGGAAAAGAAGTGTTTTTACAACAGAAATACTATTACCATTTATGTACCATATTCTCTGTTGAAAATTCCTCTGGTTTACGTAGTATAAATGGATTTAGGCTAGGCGAAAACTGGCACTAGTACAGTAAGAAGAAAAATGGGCAAGCCATAAACAGTTTCATTTTAATTGTTGTATTCCTTGACACACAACAATTTTTAAATCACGGCCAGTGTCAGACCGAGATAAAATTGGTCCAGGGTCATGTTTCCAGAAGTGCTGTCTTGTGAAACTGCCCGGCTATCTTGTTGAATAACAGTCTCTGATTCTATTTGTTCATCTTAACTTTTTTTTCTTATAGACGCACTATGAAAATGGAGAGTATATTATACGACAGGGTGCTCGAGGAGACACTTTCTTTATAATCAGCAAAGGAAAGGTAAGTTGACACCCTTGGAAAGCAAGAGGGATGATGGCAACAATGGTCATGATATGAGGCTCTCGAAATTTAGCACCAGCCAGCACTTTCTCTCCCCTCCCCAAGGCACAAGTGTTGCAACACTTGACATTTAATTAAACTTCTTGGCACTGTACCAGTAGGGAAGAGTGGCCTGAAGGGGAAAAAAATAGATCTCACGCTGTTTTATGCATGTGCTCACAGAAAACACTTTGGAGTTGAAAGCAGTTGTTGAGTTTTACAGTAAATGACCAAAAAGCTCAGTTATTTTTAACAGTATACCCTACAATGCTCAACGTTTTCTTTGCTAGATATCCCTCTTACAAGTCTGATTTCCAAATTTTATTCCCATAGTTATCAGTTGTCATCTTCTCCAAATTAAATAATAGGAAGCCAGAGAGGTCTGAACACTCTCCTTGGGGCAAAAAGGTCTAAATTTCTGTTCCGCTGCTCACAAGGAAAATATGGGGCTTGACCTCTTTTCCCATAAAATCCTGATGGGATTTTATAGACTGAGGTTTTTCCTTCCATTCAATTCTCCTTTTTATTTATTTTTTTTTTAGCTGTCCTACTACTATTACACTTGAGAAGCATTTGGCTTCTTTCCGCATAGCAGGATGGAGATATTCAAGGGAATACATGGTGGTTTCCCACTGCAGATAAAATGTGATACTTTGAAAGTAAACACAAATGGATAAATAAGTTTGAAAGCAGGCCAACCCCAGCCTCCTGGTTCAGAGGTTTGCACCAAGGCACATATTAACATTGGCCTAGTGTAATTAAGAGTGTGCGTGTTGTACATGCCATTGGGTTGTCTCCCAAGACAACGCACAACAAGCTTGCATGTACTAAACCAAGATTTTCAGTGTCATCTTCCACTCTTTATCTCTGGGAGCCAGTCTTGGAAGAAAAACACGGTCTTTTTCAGATGAATAAGATAGTCATAGACAAGTTTCTGAAATAAAGATAATCATGTACTGCAGAAATCCCAAGTTTGATGGTATTCCCTCATGCCCTTTTGCCTCCCTCCACTCATAAGTAATAAAGTATTAATTTCCTCTACTCCCAAAATAAGGGCAACCATGATGCATGCTTCAAATCCTTATTTTTCCCCTTTTTTAATGTGCAGAAATAATGGGAGGGTGCACCTCCCTCCTCTGTTGAGCGTTTGAAGCCCTTCTTGCCATGTTGGCCAGCTTGTTAGCTGTGTTTGTGCCCCACTTGGTCAGGTGGATCCTATAATTTTCTAGCAGTCTTCAATCTCCAAAGACAGTCCCTTGGTTGCAAAAAACAAATCCCTATTCTTGACACCAGCTGGGTAACCAGTTGTTGACCTGCACCTCCTTAATCCCTTATGTCTCACCTGCAGGGTGGAGGAGAAGTATACCAAATGGCCCTTAGCTATTGCTCCAGAGCTCTATAGTCCTGCTTGAGATGCTCCTTGGCTTTATCCCTAGCTTTTGCTACTATATCTTACTATGACAGCTGATGGCCAGAAAAAGAGAGCTAAAATAAAATGCACACGGGCTTGCTGAGAAATTCACAGACCCTCAGCTGGATCCTGATGGCTTAACAGAAATACCCACAGGCACAGTTAAATCCTGCCCAGTTTCCCAAGTTTACTGATTTGCAAAATATAGTCAGTGACTTATATAAGATGGACAGAGTTGGAGACTGGTTAGTTTTAATACCTATATTGGGATATAAGAGCTACACAGTGGGTGTAATAACTAGCGCATGCAAAGAATACAGCCCAGGATAGTAAGACTAGAGCCTGAGCAGTGAAACATGGAATAAATAGCAATGAAGTATAAAATTACTAAATCAATGTATGCTGCCTGGGGCTTTCTGAAGCAGGGGCACATAATGTCCCGTGCCCCATGCTAAAACCTGACCTAGTCAACTTAATGAGCCAGAAAAAATGTTGGCTGCAGCCCATGTACCTGGGACCTCATGTGTAGTTTCTACGTTCAGCAGCATTACATGGGTATTATCAGCTATAGCTACTTATAAAAACTCTGCCTTGCGTTTTATGTCAGCACATCTGTAGGGACAGTCAAGTGAACAGAGAAGATATTTTACATTTCTGAGCCCGTCACTCATCTCAGAAATGCTTAGAAAGACTTCTGCTCCTTTTCTTTCAGCCCATGCTCCCTGGATAGTTCTTTTAGGAGTAAAATCCTTTTCCCCTTTTTCTTTGTCAACTCCATTCACCACACTTGATCTCACTCCTGATTTCATTTAGTTTATTTATTTTAGCATGTTTCTTCAAATCCAAGTGAATAGAAATCAAAAGTGTGTTCAAAACATCCTGTGTGCAGAAATATGTTGAATAATAGGTCAGATGAGAATAGCTTGATCCCTTCTGCTTGCTAAGTGCTGCTGCCCCATGCCTGCTCTGTATCTTACCTTTACCTGGAGACAGCATGTGCTATGCTGTGCCGCTGTACCCTATTTTCCCTTTAAAAGCCATGTTGTGGCACCAGTCTAATGCCTGATCATGTGGGTTCTGCATTGGCACCATGGCTATTCAAATAGCTCATCACTTTGAACCACATAGAAATCACACTCCCATAATCCCTTAGCACTCATTGCTTTGAATCAGCAGAGGTCTCAGAGAAAAGGTTAAATCTGCATTAAAGTTCCCTTTGTTTTCACAAAATCTTTTTCATCAGTTACAAATGTTCCCGACTCATCCATTACATGTTCCCTACCCTCATCTGATCTTCAATGAGTCGCTGCAGATGTTAAATGTAGTGTGATATAGACAAAGAGCTCATTGATGACTCAAACCCACTGGTTTTACCATGCATAAAAGAGATGGGAGAAGGTGCAGGCCACAGTTGTATATTTAATAGTGAAATTAAACTGGAATGTCTCTAAATCTGAAAGGATGTGTCTGACATCCGAGATTTTGGCTTTGTGAATTTGCATATGCAAAACCTCTGATTAAAACTAAACAGCCTGAAAAGGAGAAGCAGATGGGAGATTTTCCTGTGCATATTAGGTACCTCCAGGGAGTTGTTCATCCCAGTGAAATTTGGGACAACCCATGCTTTGGAAACACTGTCCCTTTCCACTGACCACAGGCAGAGACTGCACAACTAAGTTTATATATGGTTAATGCTGAGAAAGGTGATGCCTACCATGTACTTTTAGCAGGGGTTTGTATTTCACCTGTCTTCTCATACCGTAAGAGGTATTAGTTACCTCTGATAACAGCTGAAAAGGAAGAAATATTTCTCATAGCAGGCATTACATCAAGAGCATTCATCTTTCATGGAGCCCTTTGCATCCTTCATATGTCATGCCATCCTCAGCATCCAGTAGGATATCGAGGGCTTTGTCATTACATGGCAGCTGGGATTTATATCCCGTACTGGCACAGGAAAACAGAGCCAAGGGTCTTCAGATGATCAATTACTATTTTTCTTGTGAAATAGTTTCAGAAAAAAAAGGACCCCCCAGCAATAAGAAATGATTACTCAAGGATATGAAGTCATCTTCCTGTTGTTGCAGTGCCAGCTTCTTCATCTTAGGCTTACACTACCCATGGTTTTACAGTGGGTAGAAAGTCCGCTTTCCATCATCAGGACTTGCTGTCTTCTTTCACTGCAAAAATAAAATACTAAGAAATAAGATGTTATTTTTCTTTAAATTTCAATGAAAGTACTTGATTTTTACTCCAGCTAGAGTTGTCGCCTACCTGAATTTGAGAGAGTAAAAAAGAGAAGCAGCATCTTTCATCCTGTAATGCTCCAAATTGTTTTGTTTCAATTATGTCTAAATGTAGTTTAATTTTGTTATTCCTTTCCATTAAGTGAACTTAGTAACACAAGAAATCATGTGAAACAAAGCTAACAGAAGCCTATGCCATGTATGTGTCTGATAAGCAGGAAATAGTTGAAATCTATTTCTGCTGCTAACTCCATACAGGCAGTGACTGTGTTTGTGCAGCCAACTCCATGTTTAGAGTTAAAATCCTTCAAAACCACACAAATTGCATTTTTGCAAGAGTAGTATGTGCATTAATGGAAAATAACTGTTCATTTTCTTAGATGGTTGGTTGGTGATGCTGAGGGAATAGTGAAGGACTCTCAGGAATTACGTGGTTCCCAGAGGAGATATAGACCACAGCTTTTCCTTAGAGATACAGGAGATGACGAATCTCTCTCTGAACAAACAGGTTTTATTTGTTAATTAAAAGTTTTGTAAATGCTGGGGGGGTTTGGGCTTTCAACAGGTGAATGTTACTCGTGAAGACTCCCCCAGTGAAGATCCCGTCTTTCTCCGTACTCTAGGGAAGGGAGATTGGTTTGGAGAAAAAGCCCTTCAAGGGTAAGTGCTCCTTATGATGCAGCTCTTACATTGTGATAATTTTTCAAGGACTTTTGCAACCCTCAGATGCCTCTTACAATTTGGAAAGAAATTTGGAGTGGGTTTATGCTTTTGGAGTCGGGAATTGTCACTTGGTGTTGCATGTTGCAAGGAGGATTCACTTTAATGGGGAAATAAAGTCTGTTCTGCAGTTGTGTGGCCAAATGTAGATCTTACTGTGTTTGTAGGCATCAGAAGATAGTTTATCTTTGTGCTGTCTTCACTGACCGTTCATTTGAAGGTCAAAATGTTTGATGTTTTTTAACTGGAGTATTTTTCATGTATGGTAATATAATCATGGACTTCTTGATAGGTTAGACAGCTGAGGGCAGGGCAGTAGAGGTGGGTTTTAAATTGTCTTATTGTGTATATATATGATTTTGGTGGAGGTGGGAATTGTATGTGAGTGACCTGTTCTATATAAGCATTTTCCTTTGAGGATGAGCTAAAAGAAGAAAAGCTGTAAATCCATTTTCAACAGGTGATTATCTAAGAAAAATGTTTCATTTCCATAGGGAGGAACAAGAACAGGAATAGTAAAACGTGCTTTAGGCAGGAATCTGGGACACCCATTCAACTTAATGAACAAACACTTATCCCATCCTGGATGCTTATCTGTGCATAAGAGCTGTTTGGCTTCTCTTTGATGTTGTGATAACATGTTCAATCCCTCATCAATCAGCCTTCTTCCAAATAGAAGATGGCAGAACATTTAAAGGCCAAATATCTTGTCAGTTCCTGGCAGCCAAGGAGATGTATCCAGCACAAAACTCTAGATTTGCCCCTGAAAATCTGTACCTTATTTATAAAATAATAAGGTGGTTCTTAAATACTAAAATGGGTTGAACTATAATTTTAAATTTCCCCCAACAAACATAAGATAGAAACACTTTTTTATTAGAGCCTCACAGAAACTCAACTCTTAGACCTGGTGTTTTTTTAAACCAGCACAAAATTCATTGTGGTATCCACTGTAATAGTGAGAGTAGGCAGTAGTGTCTCCGACAAAATAACCTTTTGAAGAAGACCCATATGGAAATAAAAAGGATTTCCTATCTTGCATCCCTCCAGTTCTAATGACATGCAGCAACATCATGATGAGAATTTCTCATCATTTCAGATAGAGGATTTTGGCTAACTGGCTCAGACTGAGATTAATTTTCAAAAAATACTTTTCTACATGTATTTAAATATTCAGTACATAGTAACTTTGATCTTCCAAAACTAAACGGAAACTTAACTGGGAGTGTGTTCTCAACATGCAAGGAAAGCACAATACTGAGATTTTTTGCTAGGGAGATGGCATATCTGAAGAATACCTCCAGCTTGCTAGTACACTTATAGTTCAGTATCTAGATTTAAATTGGATAGTGTGGAAAATATTGTTACATAAAGCAACCAGCAGCTCCGTAAATTGCTAATAAATATCTTTCAGGACTATGGAAGACATCACTGTTCAGCAACTTAGGAAACATTTAGGATGTTCCTACTACTGTAAAATACAGTTATGGATGAAAGCTCAAGATAAAATTGAATTTTTAGCATATTTCTTTTTCATCTTTGGTTAATTTTCCCAAACGTCACTAGGACTTGCTTAGCAGTACTTAATTGCATGCTATTAAATCATATTGTGATTTCATATGTTTAGGATATAATAAAAACTGAAAGACATTTCTTCTTGACAATATAAAATAATAGTTGTAACATCCATTGTGTTGTGCCACACAGCAGGAGGACAGATAACAGATTCCTTCTAATCCCTCACAGCAATATGTGTACTGACATAAACACTGGCTGATGATATACATTATTCTGTTTTTTGCTCTCACACCAGATGGCATGTATTATTTCACAGTATCCCATTACGCCCTGGCAGTAACAAAACAAGTCATGAAATGATCAGCCACATCATCTCGCAGTAATACGCTTAACCTTCCTGGCTAATTGGTGCTGATATAGCAGATGCATAATTTACAGTATAGCAATATATAATTTACAGTGGACTCACAGTCAGGTTTGTTTGGCGATGCTTTCTTAATGGGAAAGAAAACATTTTGTAAGACTTTATAATAATTACTTCTATCAACAGAGAAATAACAGTTCATTCAAATTAGCAAAGGAAAATTACTCAATGCAACTTTGTGGCTCATGTACAAAAATTAGCTAATAATTACAGTGTGCTGCTTTGGTGGCATCACACAGATGAATGCTTGCACAAGAGCATTTGTTTGGACCATGCCACATCCTCTTCCAGAGATGGTGGAGCATCCATCCATCCATCTCACTGGGTGGAAAACGGTTTAGTCTGCAGACAGTCTTACAGAGAATGATGGGAAAAGAAAAGAGGACATAAAAGCAAATTTTTAGGAATATAAGAAAGGATCTTTCTCCCTCAGAAATTGTTTCCCATAGGCCAATTCAAAAGAGGAACAATTTGAGCCATTGCCTCCTTACTGTTACATTGTGTATTGCATCATATATTGCATTTAGATGGACCTGTTGTTTTGGGTGCTGTGAATTTCACCTGGTTTTGAGATCCAGGAGATCCAGACTGTGGGACAAAACAGCAGTGGCACATGGCAGAGGACTGATGTTTTGGAGAGGTGGCGGTGGAGCCCACCTGGGTGAGCAGGAAGGGGATTTTGAAATAGCTGGGATTTTCTGGTGAATGCATTGGCTTTTAAAAAAAGGGATCCCTAATCACTTGGTAGCTTCAAGTGGCAAGAAGTGAGTAGTGGCAAGAGAGGAACAAATTGTGAGAACAGGCCGGGTTGAAGCTGAGAAATGGTTTGCCTTGACCTCCACAATGTATACAATTTCATGTATCCATGTGTAAGTATAAATTCTGGGGTTGCATTGTACTGAAAAAGTTATGGAAATATGAATGCCACACTTTGATTTCAAGTTACACAAATACATGAAATGGTTTTAGCAAAGATATTTTACACATAGTAAGATGAAAATGGCAGATTGTTGTAAGACTGTTTTGAGATGCAACAGTCCTGAGCTCGCAGTAGGTGATCCTTGAATATCAACAGTCTTGGGCCCCCCTGCCTTATTAAGCCAAAGTCTGCTCTCTTGAAGTCCAGGGCAGTGAGCTTGCTGCACGCTCTTCTCACTGTCCTGAGGATCTCGAACT
>JANHGB010040849.1:34765-48526 GCA_026283785.1 Coracopsis vasa | reverse complement strand
ACTAAGTCCTCCACGCAGACACTAAGTCCTCCACGCAGACACTAAGTCCTCCACGCACGCACTAAGTCCTCCACGCAGGCACTAAGTCCTCCACGCAGGCACTAAGTCCTCCACCACTCCTTTGGGGCATGCTGCTGATAAGGACCCCAGACCTGGGGGAGAAGTGTGGCAGTGGGGGCTGCCTCCTTTGTGACCAAGGGCCCCCATAGCTGGAGTTCCACAGCTTGGCACAGGTCCACAGAGGGATGCTGCCCTTGAACATACTGCCCAATTAAAGGAAGCAATTGGGTTTGCATAAAAGCCGTGTAGTGCACCAAGATTTCCTCATACAAACTTGAAAAACTAACTTGCAGGCACCAGATGCTGAGAAAGTGTCACTCATTTGGCACTTTGTATATCTGATGGTTATCTCTCAAGGTGACTTTATTCCTAGCAAGGAGAGATGAATTTTTGTTGTTCCTGAGAAGTGTTAATGGTGCCCATAGGTGCCAATAGCCTTCCCTCACCTAGTGAAAAAGCCTTTTTTTCCACCCAGTCAAAACAGTAACAGAGGTAATTTCCCACACTTGTTTATCCTGAGGTTTGTTTTTGTTTTATTTTTTAATTGGCATATTTAAGATTGCTAAGGTCTACCCACACATGTTTCATTGTGTCCTTCATTGACTCTAGTGTTCTAGTGGTGTGTCAGCAGGCTGTGGGTCTGGATCATTATACCCACCAGTTCCATGTGCCTTAGGAAGTATATAACAACTTTGTTATATATTTGGCTTCCTTTTATTGTAAGGGTGATACAGTACCGCAGACTAGCTCATGTACAGAGCAGCCATGTGAATTGCAAGTAGGTGTATGTCTTGTGGAGGCTTATCTAGTCACCCTGCAATCATTGCCTATAATTCACTGTCTGTCTCACCTTTTTACAGGAGAGTCATGTATAAGCATGAGAGACTTAACAGCCAAGCAGCTGTATACTTGTGCTCTGCAAAATTACCTAAACATCATGAGCACTTCTTGTGATTGCAAAGCACATTCTTGGTCAGACAAGACATTAAAACATGTAATTCCACATTTGGCTGACTGACTTTGCACTTGGCTGCTGCTGCTGTGAGGGTGACTTCTTCTTAAGGGCATGAAGCTGCCGTATGCCACTGGTATAAAGCCAGATGCCTTATGCATGTTGGGCCTTGCATTTGTCTTCAGGTCCATGCTAGCACAGCAATAGCTTTCATTAGCAGCTGTCTTCATCTGCTGCAGCCCAACAACATCTTTACAAAACTACCGTTTATAAGCCAGCCTGTGAGGCTTCAGTTCAGATATTATTTGTATGAAAATGTACAGATAAAATGCTGGTAATGTTCCAGCAGGAAAGAAGCACTGGTAAAAACTCAAAAGCAAACAGCCAGAGAGGCATTTGCGTTACAGTCCTACTAGTTAGAAGAAGGCACACTGTCCTTGCTGAACTTCCTGAATCCATGGCCTCAGAAGATCTCATTCTCTGGGTTTCGCTTGTTATCTGGGGCATACCTGGTCACCTTTCACTAGGCACAGAGACTTGTGAGCAGAAATAGACATATAACCTATGAGTCCCCTAGTCACAAAACTGGGTCTGTAAAGACTATGGGAGACATTTTCAACCCATACATACAGTTTTCTGTTATCAGACAGCACAATATTGCCAAACATTAACTTCCTTTATAGGTATGGCACATAATATCCTGCATTTCTTACCAGCAGCATATTTTTGCCCCTTCTCCTATATATGATTCGTGTATCAGCACAGAAAATTTTATGTGACTCATCCTACTCATAAAGCATTTCAAAAGGTTTTAATTCAAAAGAAATCTCATATATAGACCAATGAAACAGAGAGTTCTGTCTCCTGTACTGACAGAAATTATCTAGTTAAATTCTAGAAAGTTTTGTAGGGAAAGTTGTGCTTCTTGGTTTTGTATGACCAAGGTTACATCTTTCCAAAAAGTATAGAAAGAAGTACCATGAAAAATTTAATTAAAGATGGAGAAGTGGTACAATGCTTAGCAGACAATCTTTGCATAAGCATCTTTAAACAGAACAAGCAGAGAGTCAGGATCAAAAAGAATATGTGTCAATGATCCTTCCCACCTGACTTTGTGCCTGAACTCTTCTGAAGACTGTTTCTTGAATCAAAAAGTTAAAAAAAAAGAAGGAAGATTAACAGATTTGTCAAGTCCAATGCTTTATACATCAGCTTTGTTCTTTCAGTCACAACATTATGTTCCTTTACCTCAAACCTGTGTAATGCAGCACCAGCTCCTTGTACAAGAAGGAAATCCTAGCTTGTGTCAGAAATCCCAACAGTGTCAGTAAACATTGTCTTTAGCTTTGAAGGTAGATATGAAGACCATGTGATGCTGAAAATTAACTGACCTCTCTTTTCCTGTCTGCTATGCTGGTGACGGTTTGCTTATTTAGTAAATAACATTTATGATGCATATTGATAACACAATTGGAAATATCCTATTGGTTTTGACATCGATCTTCAGAGGACATAAGACATATAGGAGTGTGTTCCCTCCTCTGTTTCTCCCTTCCACTGTTCTTCACAGAGGCTATAGCTCAGCTCTATCTGTACAGACACGTGAGTAGCAAGCCAGTGGAAAAAAAGACATGCAGAAATATGGTGGAAATAACACCTTCAGCAGTGCATTAATATGCAACTAAAGCCGATTCAGTACATTCTTATGCTGTGTTCTCCTATTATCTGAGCACTTCTTAGTTATATGCCTGTTGTGAGTAATGCTAACAAAAAAAAAAAGAAACCAAGCAACGAAACGTGCAAAAGTTCAACAGTAATGAGTGCTGAAATATACATAGGTCAACCTCCAGTGCAACAGCTCCATCAGGGAATCATCTATGCAGGCAAAACTAGGTAGCAAATGCAAATTCCAGGTGCAAACTTCCTCAAGTCGTTTGAAGGGATAACAAGACAATAAAGATATGTGTCCCCTTTGTACTGGTATCAGGCACAGCCATTCTGTCAGCCAGGCCCACTCACTTATCCATCCAAAATTTTCTTTTCTGATCTTTTTGGCCTAGTTTCAAACTAGACCATCTTTACTGACCCAGGGATGTGACAGAGACATGCAGGTGAAGGTGAAGGGGGCCCCACAATTAGATGAGCCAAAACTGGTTACATAATCACTTCTTCAATGCTAATAGCTTAGTTAGTTAGAAAGAACGTAGGTCTTATTTTCAAAAGAAGACAGCAATCTGGAATGCAGAGACGATGGAAAGAACTAAATGCCAATTAGCTTCTCATGAATTCCCATTACGGTGTACAACATCCCATGGGGATAAAAGAAGTATAAAATTATGTATTTGGCAGCAATGACACCATCAATGGAATGTTACATGCCATTTCGTCATCTTCACTTTTTAAAGGATATTGAAATCTGTAGAAGTTCCAGGAAAAAAAAAAAAAAAAAGCATAATTTAAGGTATGAAAATGTACACTACGATGGAAACTGTAGCAAGTTCAGTTCATTATGAATGTAAGAATAACCAGATCCCTGTCAAGGGCACAATGGAAAATAATCATTCCCATTACTTTGTTGAACCAGCAGAATCATTTTAATTGTTTTACACAGATATGCTTTAGTGCAGCCAGTATACCTCTCTCCAGAAGACAAAGACACCATTCATTACCAGTGTTAAAAATTACGATTCATCCAGTATTTGCAGAGAAGCTGCTTATTAAAAGTCTATCAAGCCAATGACCTGGCAGTCTTGCATGCATGCTGGTATGTACACGCATGCTCCCAGTAAATGAAGGCAGTCGTGGAGCAAGCTTTGATGCCACAATCACTGGAGGTGCTACAAGTGAAGAAAGAGAAAGCCCAAAGAAATGGAGTGAATGAGACATTATTAGCAATCTGTGCACTAACTTCTTATAAACAATAACATCAAAAGCCATGAACACGAATTGCAAGCATCATCATTGTGTTAAAACACAGCAATATTACTACTAGAGTGCTTACAAGCCTTGACCAAGATTGAGATTTTTCTGTGCCAGGCATTGTTGTGCCAGAAGAACGAACCGCCCTCAGCAACCGACAAAAACTGATGGATTATTTTCTGACAGTTAATAAAGTATATGTCACACTAGAGTCTGGCTCCATACTCCAAGGCAAAACCCTTAGTGTGCTTACACTCCTTCTTTAGTAATGTTTTATTAGCCCTGTTGGTTTTGCTGTTTATTTTCCATCTTCTCTGTGCTGCTCCTAGATCACACCACCAGTACAGGCGCCTCTCACCAGGAGATGGCATCATTAGAAGTTAATATCACTGACTTTTAACTTTGCAGTCAGATACAAGTGTAAGACTGAATATAGCACTAATGAATGACTTCGTGGGCATCACACTACTGACAAAACTTAATGTAGTCAAAGGAAACCACAGCAAGTATTTGAGTGCAAGGTGTCAGGTTTTTTAAAGTAATTTTCAAAAAGCAAAGCTGCCGTTACCTGTTACTTTGGCTACAAACCATATATCTCTGTACTAAAGGTGAGGATACTCAGCAAAGTTGGCACTCAGCAAAGGCTTACATTTACTGTAGAATCAATAAAAGACAGTTTTTCCTAGGCAACTAAGAGAAATAAAATCTTAGGCTGCTAAAAAGACCATACAATTACATAAACACTATCACAACGCTAAAGTTATGGGCAATAGTACACTATTTTTTCAAGTGGTTTTCATATCACCATTCCACTTGTGTTAAATCAAACTTGCAGTGAGTGAGTAAGCATGATCCTAGCTATGGTAGGATGAGAAGTAATTCTTGTATTACTGTGTGAAAACTTACAGAAAGTGAAATAATTACCTTTAATCTTACTGTTCTATCAAAGACACCAAGGAACTCACTTGCTGGGTTAAGTGTGTCAGAAAGACAAATTATACCAGCCCTGTGTGCAGAGATTCTGAGGTTCTGAATACTAATTTTAAAGGAGTTTTATCAGATCGCCAGATGAAAAGAAGTAACAGGGACTTGTTACTTTTCAAGAGTATATGCTTTCCCTGGCTGCTGGCAATTACAGTTTGACAGTGTGCCAAGATACACATATAAAATTGGCTTGAAAATATTTGATTTCAAAAATCACTACTTCATACCAATATTCAAATCTTGGAGCATTTTACAGAGTGGAGGTAGGAAATAGACTATTGTATTTTGATAATATCACTTGGGGACACCGTAAATAAGTACAAGATGATAGGTTAATTAAAGCACTTCGCAGAACTCAGCCATATAGATTGATGCTAAAGAGGAAAACGTGTCAGTGCATGAAATAACATTCCCAAGAGATAAATTAGTTATCTGCTGCATTTATTGTTTTTCCTTAACAGTCTCATGCACTGACCTTGATTATTCTGCATATGTGATTATCTTAGCTACAATAAAAATATTCCTTCAATAATTCAAAATACATTGAAACCAGTACTGTGGTATATGCTGCCTTTTCTCCTTTACAGTATAATTCTTCTGAATATTCATGAGAACTGCTGCCAGGCAAACTAAAGTGTGCTTTAACCTTAAGAAAAACCTATGGGTTAACAGTTCTGCCTGTGGTAACGTTCTCAGGAGTTAAGAATAAAATGAGACTGGTATTTTAATATGCTAGTGTACCCCAAATCACAGACACATTAAGGTCAGGAAAAATTGTATGCTGCTCTGGACAGTGAACTACCTTCTTCTAATGACTTGAAGAAAAAACTATGCTGGATGCCCATTTTCCAAATTCATACAAAATCCTTACAGGTACAGCTAGACTAATTCCACCTCTGTTCTGCCATTAAGCAAAAAGCACTGGAAAGCCACATGTCTGTATCTCTTTTGCCGAGAGTCTTCCATCTATTGATATAATACTGTCTCACTACTTATTTGTTCCCTCCCAGCCAAATCTACCTGCAACCCATATACATACTGCAAGTGATACCCCTTTATTTCCAAACAGCATAGGCAACACATCTTCACTTTCAAAATATAAAAATGTTTTTTGCCCAAAACACTTCTAGCTGGCACATGGAGCAGACAAGCACTCATGGATCTGTGGAGCATCATCTCCCACAGATCCCATCCTTTACTACCGCTTAAACTCAAAAGATCTGAAATACAATTTCTGCACCTTCTGTAAAGAAAAGGCACCAAGAAGAGCCAAAGGAGCTGAGTTTCATGAACAGCCTGAAGAAAAGGTAGGAAAAGATCAACTGTGACAGCCAGTTGATCAAACAAGAAATTTGACTAACTTTTCTTTTAATGGCAGGTCTAAGGAGCAATCTAGGAAAGAAGAAATGCAGGAGTAGTAACATACTTCAAAGCCTGGTAAATGCTACTTCCCACCCTTACTCTCACTAACAGAAACATAACAGGAAAGGATTTTTCAGCTATGGCTGATAATTGCAACGGATGATTTTACAGATAGCGGTAGGGTTTCATTTTGATTGAACACTCTGTGCTTCGGCCTAGACTAGCTTACAGGTCACCTTTTTATTCTCCACCAGCACTTGTGATTCAGGCAGGAAGAACAGCCACGAATCTATGACTAGTAAAGTTTTTTACTGACTTTTGCAATTACCTGGTTAAAAAGTAAACCCAAATTTCTCCAGCGTAATTGGTTGTACAGAGACCACAAGCCTGGAAATTAATTCCAGAAGATGGGTCTGGAAAGGAGACCAATTTTCCCACAGTACATGCTGAACTAACTCCTGGAACATCCCTTCCTTCTGGTTAGTGAAATTCAAGAATGCTGAGATGTATAAAAAACACATGGCAATATACCAGAGTGACAGATGTGAAGTCACAGGGCATAGTACATGTATGACTTGAAGAGGGAATCGTTAGTTTTGCACATTTCATATCACCTTCCATGTTTTGCTTTAGTCCATGCAGTCACCTGGTGCAGCTACTTGGAGCAACAGCTCAAGGACCCAGCATCAAATAGCTGTTAATAGATAACTTCAGCACCATCTAATGGGGAAACTATGACAGAAAAGGAAGAAGTAGTCACATAAAAGCAGCCACTTTCCAAGAACACAAAAGCAGCTCACCAGTGTGAAAGAAAGGTACCTCCAGCCAAATTCCCCCAAAAGACTCAATGCTCTCGAAAATAAGGAGGAAAAATAAGGGTCAACTCCCTTAAAGTCTTCAAAAATTAATTTAGAAATAGTGTCAGGACCACTGGAAGACACCTGCAAAGGATGAACAACAACAAGGTCTATTTTTGTGATGAGGATCACACATGTCTCTCAACTGCCCACACAAGATCATGAATATGAAGTCAAATGGGGGAGTTACAAGGGATTCAGGCTGCATTTTCAGTGCTGGCAGCCTTCTTGCCAGGATCAGAGGATCCATTGGTACTGATTTCATGGAGCTTATATTATATTGAAGGAGGTTACTATTTCAGGCCTATTTCTTTTATAGGGCTACTGTTTTCCATAGTTACCTTAACACTGACACGTAAGAAGGAGGTTTTTGCACTCTGCGTCAACTGTCTCCTTTGTCCATGTGGCTTTTCTTTTTCAGAGGTGCTAAAGCACTCGTGACTCATCAAAGTGTGTTCTGGCTGCCAGCCCTAAGGCCCCAAGAATATCTACATGAGTTGTGTTTGAAAACAGAGTAGATGGTATGGTAGATTTGTGTGTATATGTACAACATAATAGCAACAAATATTGAGCAGTTGGTCTATAGAGATGACTAGAGAGAGGGGAGGAAAAAACTAAGACTTGCTTTGAACATGAAACAGAGCAGGAAACATCTTTGCTGAGAGGTAAAGCCCATCGGGTACTGTGTTGTCGTGATCAGAAATGACAAGGACGTAACACTGACAAGAACAGTCTTCCCTTCAAGACAAACAATTTCTAACCATAGATGGAAAGCAAAAAGTATATTGCCTCCTGCTGCTTATATATCTTGTTTCAGACATGAATAATCTTTCTCCTTGAAGTTTACAATTTTACTGCTTCATTTAATGAAGTTATTAATTAATCTGCAAGCCTGACAGAAGAAGATTGTCCTTACCCTCCGTTATCAGCTGGACTCATAGAATAATAGAATCAAGGATTCATAGAATGGTTTGGGTTGTAAGACACGTTTAAAAGTCACCTAGTCCAACCCCCCTTCAATGAGCAGGGACATCTTCAGCTAGGTCAGGATGCTCAGAGCCCCATCCAGCCTGACTTTAGATGTTTCCAAGGATGGGGCACGTACTGCCCCCCTGGGAAATCTGTGCCAGTGCTTCACCACCCTCATCACAAAAGTTTTTTTCCTTGTATCCAGTCCGAATCTACATTCTGTTAGATTAAAAACCCTTGTCCTATTGCTACAGGCCCTACAAAAAATTCTGCCCCCATATTTCTTATAAGCCCCCTTTAAGTACGTAAAGGCTACAATAAGGTCTCCCTGGAACCTTGTCTTCTTCAGACTAAACAAGCCAAATTCTCTCAGCTTATCTTTGTAGGTGAAGTTTTCCATCCTCTGATCGTTTTTGGTGGCCCACTTCTGGACCTGATTGAACAGGTCTTTTCAGTGTAAGGGCTCCAGAGCTGGACAAAGCATTCCTGGTGAGGCCTCAGCAGAGCAGAGCAGAGCAGAGGGGCAGAATCACCTCTTTTGACTTGCTGGCCACAATCCTTTTGATGCGGCCCAGGATAAAGTTGGCCTTCTGGGCCGCAAGCACACATTGCCAGTTTTTCATCCACCAGTAAGTCCAAGTTCTTCTCCTCAGGGTTCCTCTTAACCCTTATATCAATATCTCAATTGGATATTGATAGCAGGGGTTGCCTCAGCCAAGGTACAGCACTCTGCACGTGGCCTTGCAGAACCTCATGAGGTTCACAGAGGCGCACTTCTCAAGCTTGTCTAGGTCCCTATAGACGGCATCCTATCCCTCAGGTGTGTCAACTGCACAACTCAGCTCGGTGTCATCTGCAATTATGCTGAGGGTGCACTTGATCCCACTGTCTCATTGATGGAGATATTAAACAGTACTGGTCTCAATATCAGCCCTGAGGGACACCACTCATCACTGATCTCCATCCAGATATTGAGCCATTGACCAGTACTATCTGGTTGTGACCATCCAGCCAATTCCTTATCTACTGAACAGTTCACCCACCAAATCCATGTCATTCCAATAGAGAGAGAGGGATTTTGTGCGGGACTGTGTAAAAGACCTCACAGAAATCCAGATAGATGACATCCATAGCTCTTCCCATGTCCACTGATGCAGTCATTCCTTCATAGAAGGCCACTAAGTTGGACTTGCTCCAGGTGAAGCTGTGCTGGCTGCCTCAAATCACCTCCCTGTTCTCCACGTGCCTTAGCATAGCTTCTAGGAGGATCTGCTCCATGATCTTCCCACGCACAGAGCTGAGGCTGAAAGGTCGGTAGTTCCCAGGTTTTGTCTTTCTACCCTTTCTAAAACTGGGTGCAGTGTTTCCCTTTTCCAGTCATCAGGGACTTCACACGACTGCCATGACTTTTCAAATATCATGGAGAGTGGCTTGGCAGCTACAAAAGCCAGTTCCCTCAGGACCCTGGAATGGATCTCATCATCATGTATGTTCAGGTTCCTCAAGTTGTCATGAACCTGATCTTTTCTTACAGTGGGAGGGACTTTGCACCCAAGTCCCTGCCTTATGGTCCATTCACTCGAGAAATGTGAGAAGGGAAGCCAGTGAAGACTGAGACAAAAAGTTGTGGAGTACCTCAGCCTTTTTCTCCTCCATTGTTACCAGCTTGCCAGTCGTGTTCATCAGGGATGGGATACATCCAGATTTTTAGCTAGATTAATGAACAGCAAATTGGTCTCTTCTGTCAAAGATATTCTTGGCCCACATCCCTGTGACCTTCTGAAGCCCATATCTGAACTATGTGCTTCATCCCTCAACTCTTTATCTCTATTATGCAGGCAGCAAGGTGATCAGCTACGGAGCTGCATCACAAGAGGTAAACAAACACAGGCTGGGAGCAGGGCATTTAGTGATACCACCCATGTCTCTCCACTAACACTTCTGTTCCACAGTGAATAGGAAGGGAGACAAGATGAAAATCCGGGGAGCAGAGCTCAGATAAGTAGAGAGACGTGCTTTGAGAACACCCACACACACTGACATGGTTTTGAAGAATTTCCTGAAGCCTATTCAAGCTCACGAAATTTCCTGCAAAGAGAGGTTTTAAATTCCTGCTGAGATAAGATTATTTTCTGGATAATTCAACTCCAGAACAACTTTAGCATAGGTCACACTCACACTGAAGAACTTTTGACTTCAAGTTGAATATATCGGATAATACAGTTTGTGAAGGTTCTTTTCATACTTGCCAGGGATATAATGGTTCCTTAGATGAATTTGATTGATACGTTTAACATATTAAGCATTTTAAAATTTTGTCATCAAGCTATGCCTACACAACAGGCAAGCAAAGAATTTATTCTGCTTCAGTTCAGAAAAATGTTCTTAGCCAATAGTAACATATCATTTCCTTTTCTCATTCCATTTGAAATCACTGTGGTCTTCCAACAACTATGGACAAAAGTTTCAACTCTTAGTACATAGTATTAGGCATTTAAATATATACTTGGGAAGTGATGTAAGTGGTCTAATTTGCCATAGCACTCACACTTAACACTCTTTATCATCGATGCTAATTTGCATTACCTATATGCACTAATGAAAAGGAAAAGGAACAGGAAAATATTTCTGTTTGCTTTCATCTCTCCTTCAAGTTTGGCTGTTTCACAGCTGGCAGATTCTTGTCTCCAAACTATTCACAGAGCAGGTCTTGCAACCAAATGAGCAAACCTTTTGCAGTGCTTGGGATGCCAATGTCCACCACTATGTAATGGCCCAGGCCACTCCCTGCTCTCTCGTAAATATGTGGTCCTAATCTGCCATGACTTGAATTTTACTTAACACATACTTGGTACTTTGTAATCTTGCTAGCAATCTTTGCTCACCAAGGGTTGTTTTAGTCAGAGACTTTTATAATGGCAGCTTCTAAGAGCTAATAGTCAGTTTGGGTCTCAATGTTTACAAGAAACATGTTGGTGACAACCTTTCACATCCGACATTACTTTTCATTACTGGATTGAGTGAAAGAGTTAAAATCAGATTTCTTTCCAGAAAGCACACAATAGAGGCAGGATAGGTCCTCAGATCTCACATTCATGTTCCCCTAAGTCTCAGGCTAGCCAGAATAAAGTCTGGGCTCTCTTTTTAGTGCTAACTGATACTTAACAGAAGCCAAGAGGCAGCAAAACACAGTCTGCTTCTCAGTTCAGTTATTTGGCTGTTGTAAGGGACTATTGGGTAGCACAGAAGTGCCCTGAGGTGTAATGCAGACATATCCCTTCCCTCTGATATGCTGGTGGAAGGAAAATGAGTACATCTAAGTATATTTATGCTCGTTATTAGGTTGAGTTTTAGTTAAAACTGGGATTCAGCTGGGGTACGGTAGCGGTAAAGCTATAGTACTCGTCGGGTATTTACACAGAGGATCTGACCACAGATTTATTCATGACCATGAATTTTCCTTTTAAAAGCAAATAGGGATGCACAGGGACCTTAATCATCCTTCTTCTTACTTTACCTTCACCCCAAGTAAAATTGTTCAAATTCATTTAAAGATGATCTTGGAAACTGCTTGAGCTTCCATAAAGAAAATAGTGTAGCATTTGCCTCAGGTGCAGAACAGTTGTAGACTTAAGTTCTGGTCAATATTAAAAGAAGATAAAAATCCATGCAATTAACATGCTGCCTTAACTCTCTACTTCCCTATTACTTTCCCTGCCACTACCCCATGGAAATTAATGCCAATAGGAAAGTCTCTGTGGACCATCATTAATTTTCTAGCAGCAAGTCTGAAGTCTCCAATAGCTCCATTTCATCCTGTTTAGCTTTACCTAACTGATGCACCTAAAATTCGGCTAGCTAGGAAGTATAATGCTAAAAGAAGCAGAAGACTGCATTACCCCACTGAGAAACTGTTTCCATGGTTTTTATGGGGTAGAACAGCTCCAACTCCAGCTCAAACAGCATGTGCAGTTTAACATGCTCTGCATTGACTGATTTTAACAGAGAATCAAAAAAACTCTTCCTTGCATTCATTATATTGATGCCTCAGGGTGTCTAGAGCAATTGAGTTCCTAACTCCAGTGTCATATTGAGATGGAAAAACATCCAAGCTAAATTTATAGGCAAACACATCATCAACACATCATCATAGAAGCCTTTCTGGACATGTCCTTATAGAGGATTAGTTTATTTGATGTGGACTTCGGTAGTTTCGAACACATGAAAATACTGAGAGCAGGTGACACCAGCAGCCTGTTCCTTCTTTTGTAGCAGAATTCCCCCCTGCAGTGCAAGGAGCCAGGCTAATTACACTTCCATGGGAAAGCATCTGTGTATCTAGCAGATCCAGTGGGTAAAATTCAGCCTGATGCAATTAAAGCTGCTTGAAAACTTTACATTCCTGATAAAATAGAATCACAAAAAAGCTGCAGGCAGGCAACTACAAGAGAATTACTAAAAGTTACTAATGGATCTTACATAGCTATTTTTTTGTGATCTATGTCACAAAGGCAATATCACAACTGCAATGAACAGTAAAACACCTCTATAAATGTTTCAGATGTCATGTAAGTGGTGTCAATAAGAAGTTCAATTCAGCTAATAAAACATGTCATCTCTTTAATCTGCTGCTTTACTGACCTTAAGATTGTCTTACAAGAGGTATTAGAAAGAAAACAATTGTGAGTCTTAGGTATGGATGATGTGATGTATGTACCATCCAGAATGCACTCAGAGGAAAAAATCAGAGTAGATAAAAGGTATTCTTGTGTGTAAAGTGGAATTCTAATTCCTACTTGGTCTTAATATTTTTTTCTGTTGGTTAAATAAGTCCCTGCTGCTTTCAAAGCTCAGCCCAAGAAAGGAAAAATGGTTTTGAAAAGCTTACTGAAATTAATTTGACCCATTCATTTGCCCAGTCACAATTTTCCCCATATACTTTAATTCAACACTCAGTGTCATACCCAGTAGGCAGGGTTAGAAACTTCTAAGCATCTTGTTTTTTCCAGGTGCACTTTCAGAGATTCCAATGCAGCATAACAGAGTTCAAACCAATGCATGTGCAGCAGGGAAACGGAAGCACTGGCCCTCTGTATAGACATATGAGAGTGACTGCAGGACAGCCCATCGAGGAACCTCCTGCCTTCTGTCTTACTTTGGAATATTAGACCCATTAAAGGCCCCAGTTTGATGGTTTTCAAAGACAAATTTTAAAAACCTCACACTGTAAATATTTACAGAAGCATCAAAACCAGTTAACAACCAATTTTCATGGGAAGACAGACACCTAAACTGATCAGGCTCATAACTGCCGTCTGAGTCATCTGTTTGATTTTGGAATTTGTGAAGCTTTGAAAGGGCTACTAAAGCTGCTGTAACCTGTGCTGCTCCTGGACAAGCAAGGAGAAAATCCAGTATTGACAGAAATCCCTCTTCACAACTTTCTGACTGTCACTCAAGAATGAGAAAGATGTGAATACCAGATGCACGGTGAATAGAGAAGAAAGCCACCCCAACAATATGGTACAATACCTGCTTTAAAAAGCTCACTGCTCTGGATTTTATTTTCTCTAGCATCAAAGAGAAAAGAATCATGAGATGTTTATTTAATTAACAAGTTCTTGAAGAATCACAGAATCATAGAATCACAGAATTATT
>JANHGB010040848.1:29201-43274 GCA_026283785.1 Coracopsis vasa | reverse complement strand
CAGTATCTGAAGGGGGGCTATAGGGATGCTGGGGATGGACTATTCATTAGGGACTGTAGTGATAGGACAAGGGGTAAAGGGTTAAAATTTAAACAGGGGAAATTTAGATTGGATATAAGGAAGAAGTTCTTTACTGTAAAGGTGGCGAGGCACTGGAATGGGTTGTCCAAGGAAGTTATGAATGCTCAATTCCTGGCGGTGTTCAAGGCCAGGTTGGACAGAGCCTTTGGTGACATGATTTAGTGGGAGGTGTCCCTGTCCATGGCAGGGGGGATTGGAACTAGATGATCTCAAGGTTCTGTCCAACCCTAACTATTCAATGATTCTATGAACTGGACCGTATAGGTCACAGCATCCTACAATAGGCTTTGGAGTTAGCACTTATTTGGTAAAGGCAATGCTGAGTTGATTTCACAGAGGCTGCTGGTCTGTAATGCTGCAGTGTTTACAAGAAGATCAAATCTGCAGTCATTTCTCTCCCTAAGCATTCACTTATGTCAGCTTTCTCCTGCACAGGGAAATTGAGATTTGGCCCTGCCTGCAAATGAACTCCCTGATGTCCCAAAATAGCCAGACAAAGGAAAAAATGTTTGTAAGATGAGGAGGACTTTTTTCACTCACTTCTCAAATGATAGCCATGTTTTGGCAGTTGTAATGAAGCCAATGAGTAAAAACATTACTGAGAAAAAAGTGTCTCTAACAGGGAGCTTAGGTTCTTGTAACATTATTATCTCAGTGTTCACTTCAGAGTGTGTGCAATAGATTAGGTTCACCTTTCTTCCTCCAAAAGAATCAGCAATCAATCAGGTTAGAACTGAGAAAGAGCTAACAGAGCCTTTATTTTTGTAGATCATTAAAGATGACCCGAGGGACCAATTTTCTGTACTTTTGCTCAATTTCCTTCTGATTCCAGTCATTAAGAATGAGATACACAGTTATATAGGGAGACAATGCACAAAATTCTCTTCTTGCTTATGTCAATGGGTTCTGTTAAAGTTGAAATGGTATAAATGAGAAGAACATTTGCCTGACTTTCTCCTGGCAGCCTTAGCTCAAGCACACATGGAACTAAATTCCTTTCTCAGTGAAAGGTACCTCAAATGAAATCTGAAGTGACTAAACTAAATTGCATTATAGCCCTGCAAAGATCAGGAGGTCAAATTCAAATTTGGTGCAAGCGGTGGTAATGAAGTTGCCCACACACACAGGCTGTCTATTCTTTGTCTCGGGGCTCTATCTAAACTCAAGTATATCATTATTAAGTGGTATATGCTTTTTTATATCAGTTATCTTGAACTATATTTTAATCCAGTAACCGAACTGAAGTACTAGGAAATGACCTGGCCATTCGCCTGCAACAGTGTATATAAGAAATATTTAGTCATTGCTGATGAAATGTAAATTTGCGTGACTTAAATAGGCAATAGTTTTATAGTGGTACTTTTCATTGGTAAAGGAGCAACAGGAGGAAATACATCATCTGGTTTGCCAAATTGGTAAAAATTGTTTCTCAGCTGTGCACATTACTATACAGTAAAGTCCATATGTGAAGAGATCTGTCTGCACATGGCAGTTTGCAAAGTCTATTTATTTAAACAAACTTCAGATTAATAAATCACACTCTGCACACTGAATGCTGCAACATTAGTAAGCCCTGGAATGATCTGTAGACTTGACCATTTGGATGAATGTTCTGGTCATGAGTCAGATCTTATGATGTATTGCTCTGCTCCTATGCAATTTGTCATACAAGAAGCTCCTGAAGTAGCATGCTATGATAAGGCTGGTAGCAGAGATGGGGAGAGAAGCTTGCAAAAAATATTCAGGTTTTAATCATGTATCTCTGCTGACAGAAACATAACATATTTCCTCTATCAAAAAGCTAGGCTGCCTCCCTTCCCCTCCACCCCCTTTTTTTTTTTAATAAAATAGGAAAAGACTATAACAGGCATATTTGAAATCTATTTAGAATATTTCAACATGAATTCCTTCATTTCATAGTCCAGGGCTGTCATCAAAATCAAACCTATCAGTTTAGCTCAGCACATGCACTGCTTTTGGGAAGGGAAAGAAAAGAAGAGGAGAGAAAACAGAAAGAGAGAGGGCAGGAAACAAGTCCAGAAGACAATTGTAAGCATATCCTGGAGGCACATGTTTTTCACCTCATCCACAGGCCCACTTCCTTCCCTCAGCAGCATTTGTAAGTTCTAATTCCTACTCAAAACTGATTCTGTTCATGTCTCAGTTGGGCATGTGAACCATGCCAAATCCCTACTGAACGCTTTAAACTCTGTGAAGTGCACCTCGTTAGCAACCACAGCAATGCAGACCACTCCTTTACACTAAGCAGTGTAAGAAATATGAAGCAACTGATAAGAAAACAGACCTGCGTGGTACACCTTTTGTATAGGCACCCTTATCTCTGGCTGTATGGAATACACTGCTTTTTCAGGAACTGTTTATTTCCTGGAGCAATATTGTAATGTTGCACTTCAAGTATCATGGTATAATACAGTCAGATGAATGGAGTGACCATAACTCTTTTTTAACACTGTTTTCCTAACCATCAAATAACAGCTATATCCCCTGAAAAATTTTCCATACCCTAGTAGGAATCACGACTGCAAAATACTAGATGAGCAAAATCCTTTAATTATGCTGGAACAATAGCTTCTCAGAGGCTTCTAAAATCCAACAAAAGCTTCTGACATTGAACATACTGCAGGTGACAACATGAAGCAGTCATGCAGAGATTCTTACGGCTTTAATAATCTCAGTTTATGTAGTTCCTGGTGCTCCCAGACACTCATCTGGTTTCCTGTTCCATTGTTACCTATCATGGTTTGATGTCAAAATCTCTGAAGCCAGTGCATAAATCCAATGCACTCTGATTCTGTTCCTAAATCCTAGTTAACATGCGTTAGAAGGATTTGTGTAAGTTGACCTAGTAGTAAAGTATAATATGTGATCTTTCTCCCTGTCTTCTCTTTCTTATTTATTCAAAGAAATACATTGAGAACTCATCTGTATAACCTACCAGGCATGCTACGAAATGAGTGATGACACAGCAAGGAATCTGAAAACACTCAAAACTGTCGTATTGTGAGGTAGAAATCAAACTGATCCTGGAAGGAGATAAAACTTCTGAAAAAATTTGGATTTTCCTGATCAAAGAGAATTCGTGCTTCACATATTAAAATAAAATACAACTATTTCAAGTTTGTGAGTTTTTACAAAAGTAACAGTGTTTTCTACAGAAACTGCTGGGAAAACAGTACAACTTGTTGGCTTAGCAGTGCTGTTCTAAGCCATTTGTGTTACACATTAGATTTCTTGCAATAACTGGCCTCCTATGGGTCTCCTGGGAAGTGATAAGTTTGCCTGCTTCCTTGTTTATCAAGAGATCAAAACTTTTATCTGAATTACTGTCATACATTCTTTAAAATTCACTCTCTTGTGTTAATTAGTTATGTAATAACATCTAACACTTTTGGGGATGGGGTAGAACAGGATTGACTTGGTAGGTGAGGAAAGATCAAAGCAATGCTCTAACAAATTATTATGGTAATTAGTGTTAGTCTTGTAGTTCGTCTCCAGGGGGGGCTTTTAATAAAGGCAGTGAGAGCTTGGGAAAACCTGCATGCACGGTAGCGTGCACTTGAAGAAACAAAGCTTACCAAACTCACAGGGCAGTCTGGCAGGGGACTGGAGATGAGTGGCACAAGGGAAATTAAAAGGCATATCGGGTAGTGAAGGGGAAGTGATCTGAGTGTGCTACATGATTTTCAAGGTGTAAGAGACCCACTGCGTCTCTGTGTTCCCCTTCAGTCCTGCAAAAAACTCTAATAACCATTAGATTTGTTGAGTCTTAGCCAAAAGGGCAGCTGCTGCTGGGGATTTCATCAATCATGGAAGCACAAATGTCAGAGATGGACAGTAGTCCGCCCCCCTGCACTCCCCTCCCCCAACCCCTGCATGATTGTTATCTCTCCTACATCTGCTGGCACTTGCTACGATCTAGTTTTAAACGATTCAAGCCATAGGTTATACCGTTTCCCCTGGGAGGTTATTATGCTGCCAAGTAAGGATGCTTCTCATGGAGGAAGAATTTCTTCTGGAGCTGCGCAGCACATGGGAGGGAGCACTCCTGTTTCTGTAGTATGGCTCCATGAGCTGGGGAATATGGAGCATATAGGTGTCAGCATCTGGGGTCTCCGCGGATGCCTTTCCCTGAGCTGTACACCTAAAAATCCCCAGGCGTGGCCATCAGTGCATGGAGTATGCAGGCAGGGTAAAAACAGACTTTACATTGCCTCCAGCCTATATTGTGACAGTCCTTTGCCCCATAGTGAAGGAAGCAATGAAAGCCTCGGGCGTTGCCTCCATTTGCATCTGAGCTTCCTAATGCAATGCTTAATTGTTCCCCAGTCTTGTTCATTCCCTGTTAAGACCTCCATAGGGATATGCATGAGCAGGGTCTGGTACTTTTTATGCTACCGCTTGTTTTATTGCAGGGTCCACAGAGGTCCCCTGAGATGACTCCCTTAGCGCTAAAGCTATTTCTTATGGTTCCCAGGGGGAAGAAGGGTGATGTTGTTCACCGCTTTCACAATGCTAATGCCAATGACAATGATAACCCTTGCAAGGTCTCCTTGGGCTGGCCTGCTGCCGAGACCACAATCTGCCCACCCTTGCAGTCTCAGCAGCCGGCCGCTGACAGTGCCACTGCCTGGCTGGCACCCCCCAGATTGTCAGGGCTTGTTTGCCAGGATGGAAACTGCCACCAGTGAACAGCTCGTTATTAGTGCTCTACTTTTCGCAGCAATTAAGTCAAGAACCATGGCACCTGTTCATGTCACCTCCCTCACGGGAATTAACATGCCGTATGGGAAAGAGAGTTGAATGCGGGGGGCAGACAGGGGGAGCTTCCTTGCATCTGTTAAAGGCAAACAGCAATGCATGCGAGGTTCTTGAGGGAATGGTAGGCATGATGACTTGACAAGTATTTTGAGGAGAACTGCTTATACCCTGGGGGTGGTTAAAATGTCCCAGATAATTTGATTTTAAGTAGATGTTCACTTTGTGTTGTTAGTTCTCTCCACAGCTAAGGAATACTTATGCTTCAGTGAAAACCACTGAAGAGACCCTGACGACACCTCAAATCTGTTTGATAATGAGAATATAACTGCCTCAGTTTGGATGAACAATGTTTTAATCTGTGCTGCTTGTATGTACAAAGGCTCTGAAACGGACCTCGGGTTTGCCTAGGGATTTGCTGTGTGTATCTACTTAAGCAGTGAACCTGAAAAATGGCATAATTGTTCATCTTGCAAAGAATTACCTCATTCTGTCTAATCAACCTGACAGGACAAAACAAACTGATCTTTTAAAAAGATGTATTTTTTTTTTGCAGGAAGATGTGGATATTAAGACGGCATGTAGATGCTGTTGGTTCCAATTAAAATCAATATCTGTCCTGATTTGCGGCTGTTGTCTCTGTGACAGCAAGGGGGCTAGATAAGGGGACCCATCTGCTCAGCTTTCCCAAAGGGGCACCAAACAAGTGAATGACCTGCAGTGTTTATTATTAAGTTTTCAAAGGGAAACTTGTTTTGGTCTAATTGAAGGAATAATATGAGAGAGGTTATTTCTGGTCAGTTCCCTGCTGTTTTCACTCCAGAGAATATATTCCAGGTGTTAGCTAGGCGATGCTATGATACAGTATTGACTTCCCTTGTGTTTAGGCATGCTAGTGCCAACGGACCAATAAACTGCAGTTGTGAATGTAAAGCCAAACCTTTCAGAGGAACATTTTGCTAACTATTTAGTAAGCCAGATGGTTAATGACTGCATTAATTTGCAAAAGCTTCAATCCCCAGGAGCGAAGTAATGTGATTTTTCAACCCCTCGTCCTTCTTCTTAATCTTTTTTATTTCCCCTCTTTTCTCTTGTACTCTTAGCAAAGATTGGTTGTAAGAGTGTCATTTTGTATTAAATCTCATATAGCTAAGAGTTTCTTACGCTCCGCATGACAACAGACTTTATGGATAAAATTTAAATAATAGGTCAAAATATGGATCTAGAAGTTACATGAGTTTCATGCAGTATACAATAGATACTTTTAACTGTATAATTCTTTAAAATAGCATATGATGTCATCCTTTTATCATACATGTGTTAGACATTGTGGATATGTGCCTTTACACAGGCAAACAGAAAAAGCAAAGCAAGTGCAGGGCAATGATTCAGACTAAGTCTGGGAAATTAAATGGCTACTGACTCAGGCTTTATGTCTTCAGGTTGAGTCACCCAGGTAGAGGAGTAATGTCCTCAGGAAAATGATTTCAGGTGACAAATTATTTTGTGTTGTATTACAGGCTAAGAAGAACAATGGTTTTCAATTCAGCTGTTGGACAGAACAACTGGAGAAAGATCCTCAGTTCAGGTGGAACTGAAAGAGAAACTCAGAACTTTCTGAAAAAACTAAAAGCATCCTTTGAGGTCAATTTGAAATATTTGCTTTCAGGTTTGTTTGTTTTGTTATTTTTGGTTTTTCTTTTAAGTATCTAAAAAATAAACAAACAAAAAAAAAAAGCTGCCATTTATATTTTGACTTTTCAAAATTCCTCCTGTATCCTTTTCTTTAGGTTTCTGCATATCTTAAGTGAATATGATTTAATAGGAAAAATGCGCTGGAATCTTGCATTAGATTCAATACACTGGTAATGTGGGCTTCAAAAAAGAAATGTAAATTCTCTACACAGGAAATGAATAGAAATCTAACTATGAAATTTATCGAAGTAATAGAACAAGGGATTATTTTTGTTGATAATAGTAAATGTGCCTTCAAATATGCATTTTTAGTCATCCTACAGCCATTTAGGAACTTGGGTCAAATTTTCTGTAATATTTTCTCCCAGGCCATAGAGATGATAAAAACTGCAGAAGAGCTTCCTGTCATCTTCTACCTGCCTTATATCTTCAACCAAGGCACTCTCCAAACACAGAATGAGGCCATGCTTCATTCCCTCCTTTACTTGTTTGACTGTGAACTTAGCTATCATCCCCCTTCAAGAAAGTACAGAAAGCAGTGGGTTTATAGACAGCTGAGGAAAGATGTTCTCAATTTCTCCTGGTGAAGCTTCTCCTTATAATCACTACAGCAGCAACTGGAACCCATGTTCAGCCCTTCTGTGGGTAAGGTCATCCTGAGCGAGAGCAGCCACCCATGAGCTATTGAGTGAAACAGAGATGCTGCTGTCTCCTTCTCCAGTGGGGAGGCGAATCTTGAGTTTTGTTTCTCTTGTTTTTAGCTTCACTTCAAACCAACTTCTACCCTTCAGCTCCCATTTCTTTAATTTGGATGTCAAGCTGAAAACTTTGTTATTCACACAGATCAAATGCAGCCAATAAATGTAACCCATTAAATTGCTTTAGTTCTTTATTAGAGGGTGGTGGTGGGATGCGTCTGTATAAAGGGTCCTTTAGCCTTCAAACAGCTTATTTGCTTGCACCAAGCCAGTTGCACTGCACCAAGAAGTGTCTACTAATCAAGACAAAAAAGTAATCCCTAATTCTCTGCTGTGCTAGTGTGAGGAGATGGGGAGAAGCTGTGATCTGGGGCCAGCCATTGTTTCAGAGCAGAATGCTGAGGTGATTGGCAGCTGCAAATTAATGGGAACGATTTTTAGACAGGGCTTGTCACATGAGGGCCTGGCCATCCTGGACATGCTGTCTATCCTTTAACTTTCTAATTCCATCTGGAGTTTAGACAAAGAGGCCTGGATGAATCCTGCTCTTTGTCCATTTGGCTGTCATCATTTTGATTAACCTGATTCTTCAGCAGGAGCAAAAAGTAGTTGGCTTCAGTCCACGCAGACATCAGGAAAATAGCTGCTGTAATGGCCCGATGATCTCCACACAAGAGATCCCAGGACTAATCTGTTTTTTCTCCTATGTCTAATCAAAAAGTTCTCTTGCTGCTTACATTAACAATTTTTACAGTATTTTGACTAAATAATTCCTTTTGGAGCTGTGGAAAGCTCAAAACATTAGTTTTTCCAGCACAGATATTACACAAAGAGGGAGAAAATGGGAACAGGAGAGCACATACAAGAGGGGAAAATATGGCTGTAAAGGAAAGAGTGAAAAAGAAAAAGAGAAAGAGAGAAGGAATGAAAGAAAGAGCGAAAGAAAGAGAGAAAAATAAAAGAGAGAAAGAAAGAAAGAAAGAAAAGCTTTCATATATAGGATGCAGGAGTGAGCTACACAAGCCTGGGGATCTCAGCTTACCAATTTACCCCCAGTATGATTGTCTCCTGCCCTGTCCCTAGGACCTGAGGAGCCTAGGGCAAGTTGCATGAGCTTTAGTTATTACAAATGAGCTTCATTTACAAATAAATGTAACTAAAATTGCTATGTTTCCATTTTTGCATAACAGTCATTTTAAATACATTTATATTTTCTACTTTCTGGTCTGTTTTCCAGCAGTTCTCAGTAGGGTTTTAGCCAAATTGTTGACTGCGAAACCTAATATTCCTCAGACTTTTCCTGTCTAGAGATATCAGTGGATCCTTCTTGGTGACCAGCTGGAGGTCGAGTGCTGCACACAGCTCATGCCCCAATCAACTTGGCAGAAAAAAGAACATGCGTAGGCACTTAAGTGTAATACACATCCCCTTCAAGTTCAGTTTGTGGCCTGCAGGTCACTGTATTTAAAAAGGATAGCTAACTTCAGAAAGCTTCTGCTTTCTGAAGATTTATAAGTGTGCTGTTAATGCACAGAACACAATCCCTCCCTGCTGCTCTGAGAAAGTTATAGCACCTATCTCTCCTCCAGGCTGGGTGACGGATACATAATCCACTGTGCAGGGAAAGGACATTGTTTCTGTCCCAGGAGACTGCAGGATTAGGCTATTCTAACTGGTCACTCAACAGTGGAAAAAGCTAACATCTTCCTATGGGGTCAGCCACATGGTCATGCTGCCCCCATGCTTTCACAGTCCTGTTAGGTCTTGCCTTCCAGCCTCTGTGGCTGAGACAAGAACCAAAGCCACCTGAGACATGCTCCTGGCCTACCAGTCATGACATCTGTGGTTATGAACATAAAACGCATTGGCCAGGAAAGAAGGGGGAAAGGTAGACGTGCATCTAAGTAATGCTGATCAGATGACCCTGCTTTGCTTGTTGCTCTCAATCCAAGGGAGAAAAGTTCTGCACCTATGGAGGCAGTTTCTGTGTGGCTTTCCTTTTCTTCTGTCTTCTCTTCCTGCAACTCCACACTCCTGCTTCAGCCCCAACAGCACTAGGTTTACTGCTGAAGAGCGCTGTCATTTACTGAGCCTAATTACACATCAGCAAACTGAAATCTCTCTTGTCTGCTATGTACAACTTGGACTCATTGTGTGGATCATGCAAGTGGGATTTGGCATGGAGCCAGGAAAAAGAGTAAATTAACATGGTCAGTTAAGGTCATGGTCATAAAAAGCCATAGCTCTTCTGCTGCATATTTATCAAAGCTTTGGCTCTTTTGTACAGGTTTCAGTGAAGCAAAAAAATACAACCTATTTTTAGTGAGTCAGGCAACGTGTGATATGTTACAGTGGAGAGCTATGGGTAGTTTTCAGCTGAGCTGAACAGTTGATGACTTCGGAATGGTGTCTCAGACCTAGCTGTTTGTTCTGGCAGGGAAACCGGGGGATTGAGGAGAAGAGAGGGTTATTGACATTTTATTTCTATTTATCTCTGAATAGAAGAGACACAGGCATGGATGATACATGCGGGTTTCAACAAACTGCTCTTGCAGATAAAATGGTCATACTTGGGAGACTACATAAGAGAAAGAGAGCTGAGATTAGGTTTCCAGTTTCTTTGCAAATGAACAACCTAAATCCCATTTCTGGTTTGGGTTTCATTTTTTCCTTTCCTTTTGTGTGGTAAGTATGTTTATTACCCTGTGAAAGGTAAATAGCTGGAAATGTCACCATAAGTCTTCTCTTAAGGGCCACCTTTCAAAATCTGTTATTTCCCATCTTTTCCTCTGCCCTGCTGAAACATGTACGCTTAATGAGCAAAGCTACGGTAACATTGATTTTAACAGCCAAACACCTCCTGAGGGTCCTGGTTATTGTACAGCCCAGGCTGATGCCCACACAGTCACAGGTTCCTCACTAGTGATGGGAGGGCTGGCAGTGCTGCTGCTAGTGTGGGCAGCTCCTTGTTGCAAGGTGGTCATGTTTAGTAGCCCACCTGGAGCCTTCATACCAGAATTTCCTCTTGGGACTCAGAGGAGATATGAGGGTCTTGTTTGGTGATATTCTTAAATAGAATGTTGGGGCTGGGAGAGAAGAAACAGAGATTGCAGCAGCTCAGATAGCATAGGGAAAAGTTTGGAGAGAAAAGCTGTTTGAACCACGAAATGTAGGTCACTGTGAAGGAGAGATGTTTCACCTACACATGAACTTGAACCAAACCACAGTTCAGGACTCCACACGTGAGAAGGAAGTTCAGCATCAGATCTCTCTTCCATGGATAGCTTTCATGTTTCAGTAATGTGCTAAACCAAAACTTTGGATCCAAACACCCATTCAGACTCTAAGGTATTTGGGTTTGGGTAAAGACCATATTCCAGCTTCCTACCAACCCCCACACTCTGTGCGCTTCCACTGTCTGTGAACTGCCTGCTTCAGAACCCTGCTGATGAGCACTCCTGATGTTTGGAAGCCTTCATTTCCAGCTCCTCGCTCTAGCACAGTGGTCCAGACATAATGTTGACATGTACTTATGTGAAGTTCACTGAAAAATGCCACTCCATAAAAGTCCCATAAAGGTACAATCTTGTGTTCGGAGGAGATTTTATTTATGGAGACACAGAAAGCTGTGTGTGTATGTGTATATACTCTGTAAAAAGTCCATTAGCCAAGGTGTAAGTGAAATGAATCTGACCTCTGTGTCATTAACATGCTGTCTGCAAAGGTGCCGCTTCAGAGCATTCTTGACCTCACCCCAAACCCCTCAGTGAGAGCTGAAAGTGAGAACAGGGTTAGAAGATGGGGTTTTTTTTAAGTGAATCAAGCAGTGTTTTGTCTGAGGAGAATAAGAATAAAAAAGTGGAGGCGGGGGGGGAAGCAATCCAAGCCCATGATAAATCTTGGTCTTTTTCCAAGTCTTACTGAAAGCTCTAGCCAAAAAGTAAGAAACAGTATCTGAAATGTTTGTGAGGGAAGGCGGCTGTGCCAGCATTCGTCCAGCAACATCTGAGAGATGAGAGAATTTTATATGTGATTGCCTTAGACTTGTTGTCATTATCAATTAAGCTTAGAAAGCCCATTTGATATGCTTGGCCATCCCGTGCACTTGCCAAAAAGGCAAGATTTCTCCTGCAGCTGCGGCCGTGAAGATATCTGAAATACTGTGAGGAGGGGGAGAAAGGAGCGAGTGTAGCCAGCGAGGTGATACTGGATGTGCTGTACTTTTCCTTGAGAAAAGCCGCTTTGGATGGGGTCCCAGAGCTGGCGCTTGGTGCATGTCATCATGTGGCACTTGTCACTTGTCAATCCTCGTGCCTCCTGTGAGTACAATGCAGCCTGGTAACAAACTGATTTTGCTGCATCCTCCTTTCTAGCCAAGGGCACACTGCTCTCATCACTGAGGATATGCAAAACAGCCCTGTTGTGTGTGGCTTATGTCTCATTTACATACCAAGAGATTTGACATACCGGGTAACTATGTTACCGAGGTAGCAGCAGCAGCTTCAAAAATGGCTTTTGCCGTGTGGCTTTGTTAGTGTGAGCATTCCCGTGCTTTGAGGTTCATAGACAGACCATGTATATCAGCACTGGGCATTCGGGGTGAAACACGAGCCACATGCACACAAGCATTGCCTCTCTCCTGTGTTTCAGTACACAGCAGGTTTTTTAAGCAAAGGTACTCACCTAGAAAGCCCATCAAAAATGGTGTGAATACTTCTGTAAGAGTTTAACAATATGACTGAACTCTTAAATTGCAAGATTCTGGTTAACCTCACTCAGACTGAAAAAGGAAGAAAACACAATTTGAGTGGGAAAGAAATAAAATTCTTCCCCAAATTCCCCTGTAGGTGGGACCACCAGGACTGGATACAGCTGCAGCATGGGGGAAGCAGGATGGTGGAAGGGATCTTGTGGTGACCCACCTGCCTACTGAGACACGGTGTGAATATGCTCCTCTAAGAGAGGCAATTAAAGGTATTTTATAAATCCACCCCAGAGTATGCTGTGGGGACTTTTTATGACATGTTTTTAGGGGAGAGTTACTACTGTGTTGGCAGAATCTGTCCTGCAGGAGCAAGTAGAGCACACACCTGCACTGGGTTGTAGAAGACCTTACCTTATGATCTGGCATAGGGACAGATCCTGTCCTTACCATGTCCCCCAATGTGAAGGCTACCAGTAACAAACTACTTCTGTGTGGAGAATTTTCGGGCCCATGCTTTCGCTGCAGACAGAGGGGAGGGCAAGCTCTGCATGCTTCTTTTCAGTGGTTTCATCATGTTTATGCTGCAAAAATGAGTAGGGCTTTTTGGCCCAGAAACTCTGGAGCTAAGGAGGTATTCAGGATGCTGTGACTATAGCACCTGTTTCAGAGGGAAGGTGTCCATTGCAGAGCCACCATCAGCATCTTCCAGCAAGATGCAAGCACTAGCCTTCCTTCCCTTGGCACTGTGTCTAGGACCCCCTCGAACTGTGCACCCCACAGGGCACCTAGCAGTGGGGTGACATCCCTTTAGGAAACATCCCTGCCAAGTTCCCTTTCCCAAAAGATGTGGTGAGTGCAATCAAATGGTGTCAGAGGCTGAAGCTATAGGAAATTTGGTCTTGGTTCCAGATCTTGCTAGGGTGATACCCACCCCTCACAGCACCTCTTTCTGTCTCTGTTTTCACATATTTTATTTTAGTGTTAATTATAGTTCCCTATGAGGCCTGTGGGTATAATCAAAAAGCAGAGGCAGGGATGGCTCCTGAATTAATTGATCCTTGAACTTTATTAATGAAAGTCTGATCTTGCAGCTATTAAAACATCTGTTCCATTCATACCCAGCCAGCATTTTCAGGTGCTGATCCAGTGGAATATGTTCAGGTCAGCCACAGAACGATCCTGAGCTGTGAACTCCAGAAACCCTATCCCAGACACATAGGTCCTAATGTAAAAAATGTTATGTGTTATCAGCAGGCAACCTCCTCTTTATTTTTAACAGACAACTGGAGAGTAAGAGTAGAGATAAATTATGTGAAGATAAATGTCAGTCATATTTTATAAACAGATAAATGGATTCAGCAATACAAAGGGTAATGCTTTCGAATGTGAATTTTGGTGCATAGATTAACAGGATTTGGTGCTTAAACACTTAAGCAATAAATCCCTATGGAAAATGTTTTTGTTTCAAAGTGAAAGGAAATTAAGCTGTTTAAAAAGCTGCAATCATCATCATCATCATCCGGTGACCTTTCCTTCAGGTAGACTCTACAGAATGCTCTTCTTCTGAACACTTCCATAAGCAGCAGGTTAAAAAATATAAAGTTGTTTGTTAGTTTCACACATACTACAGTTTCACACATACTTTAGATCACCATGAACCAGCACTGTTACCACTGTTGTCCACCTCCACCATCTTGTTCACACCTCTGTCCCATTGACTCCTGGTGTTGGCACAAGCATCTGTGATGCTACGCGGTGATCCAGATCAGTGAATCGATCTGCATTAAAACTATGATTACCAGAAAAGAAAAAAAGGTTGGTTTTGCCTGTTGCCATTTAAGCAATCCCCCACACCTTTTCACTGCCCTGTGAACTTTATTTGGTTATTGAAGCTGCTCATCATAGAGCTGTGTTGAGGTGGTGGGCTGGGGATAGGTGAGCTTTTTCCACAGAGGAGGTGTCCTATGTCAATGTGTTGTGTGTGTTCATGGGCAACAGACAGTGCCTGCTGAGCCAGGCACAGCAAAGTGCAATCTCTGTGTTTGTGGACACAGCCCATGTCATTTTTAGTCTCTTGTCTAGTCCAACTCTCTTTGTGGATTTGCCCTCAGCTGGTTT
>JANHGB010040848.1:0-29101 GCA_026283785.1 Coracopsis vasa | reverse complement strand
TGGTTTTGAAAATAGAGGCTAATCTCCTAATCCAAGAAGACATTTGGAAAAACTCAGACTAGCTGGCATTGAGCAAAGCGGTTCAATAGCAGAGTTGAGACCAGAATCAATGTTGCCAGACTTTGTCCAGTGATTTAATGACCAGACTAATGATCCCCTTCACATGTGCCTGACAAAGATCACATGAAGATAGATAAATTTACAGAGAAATTTGGATGCTAAGGAATTCTTCATTAGAAGTTACCTTCCAGAGCTCTGCTGATAACAAGTTAACCTGAATTGGAAACACATCAGTTTAAAGATGATTCTGTCCAGTGCTGGAACCCAAAGCACATGCAACTTCCCTGCCTTAACTGGCTTGACAATGTAACACATGTCATTCATGATTTTAGAGTTTTGGCAATGTTTTTCTCATTCAGGGAGACAGTAAGTACCATAAAATATCCAAAATCCCACACACGTAAATGTTAAGTAAAGACAGTTTCTCCCTGAACTGATAGAGAAGAGTGCATGTAATGAACATCTGTGTGCAAATAGAGTAAGAAATGGAATTAATCTGAGAAAAACCAAGCAGTGCTTACCCGCAGGCAAAATATCCTACCTGAGTGACTAACACAGGAAGCAAGGGGCTAGTATGTCTGGGTTGTGACCCTCTCTGACACTAATACACCATGTGCAACAGGAAGACAAAATTAGAAGAATAGCTTCATTTCCAAAGTATGTTTTTTGCATTCATTTTTGAGCACCTTCAATAGAATCTAGTTTCCAAAGAAGATGAGTATAAATATGAGATCTTTAACTCAAGTCAGAGATGCAAATAGCACAGCCTAATTTTTAACATCTCTCTACTTTAGCTTATCTTTCATTACGGCTGATGGTGGAACACTGTCATACTTAATTCGCAGAGGTGCTCTGCCTCATTTAAGCAAAATGCTTTCAGATTCCTGGAGGTAAAAGTGATGGTCTCCCTGTACAAGAAATGGATCATAGAATCATAGAATGATTTGGGTTGGAAGGGACCTTAAAGATCATCTAATTCCAACCCCCTGCTACAGGCAGGGACATCTTCCACTCTACCAGGTTGCTCAAAGCTCTATCCAATGTGTCCTTGAACACTTACAGGGATGAGACAGCCACAACTTTCCTGGGCAACCAGTTCCAGTGTCTCACCACTCTCACAGTAAAATATTTCTTCCAAATACCTAAACGATATTTACTCTCTTTCAGTTTCAAGCCATTACACCTTGTCCTATCCCTACATGTCTTTGTAAGGAGTCCATCTCCAGATTTCTTGTAAGCCCCCTTTAGGTACTGGAAGGCACTTGGCCTTGTCGAACTTGAGGTTGGCACTGGCCCACCTCTCACACGTGTCAAGGTCCTTCCAGTGTATCAAACAAATCACACAGCATCGCTGGCAAACTTGCTGAGGGCGCACTCAACCCCACTGTCTGTGTCGCCAACAAAGATGTCAAACAGCACCATTACGGTCCAAATACCTACCCCTGAGGAACATCACTTGTCACTGGTCTCCACTTGGACATCAAGTCATTGACCACAACTCTGTGTATGTGACCATCCAGCCTGATTTCCCATTGTCTTAAATTTTCCTTCTTAATTCTATTCGCTGGCTTTGAAACTTCTCACACTACACAAAACCTCGGATGTACTAAAAATATTGCTTTCTTTTTTAACAGTTTGAATTTCACACCATGCTGATGTTAGTTCTAACAATTTCTTTGTGGAGGTTAAAGGAACTTACCAAGCTCCTCTTAACGGCACCTTGCAGTAGTATGGAAGTATGTGATTTGTTTATTTGTATTGCACCTTGGCTTGATAATAGGCCACTTTTTTAAAACCATGTTTTTTCACAGCCATGTTGAAAATTCAATGGACAGGAGCCATTTTTCAGTCTCTCAAATCTCTAAACAGCTAAAAGATGAGGATCAGAAACAACTTGGAACAGAAGCTGAAATAAACCAGCAAGAAACCCAGACTTAAATATCTGAAGAAATGAGTCTGTGCTTTTTAGCTAAAAAGAAATGTTCTACTTCAGAATTTCCCCCAAACCACTAAATCTTAGAATAACATACTTATCCTCTTTTTTCCTCACTTTATAATACACTTGTGAGAGGTCTGTGCTGTCTTTGCCATGCTTTTTCTTTCTCTGAAGAGGGAATGGGCTGCAGCATTAGCAGGGGCTCTGAGTGCTGCAGCTACTGAGTCTTGGGTTTTGTTTAAATAATCTGTACTTGTTTATTTCCTTGGAGCTTTCCACTGGGAGAAAGTTACAGACAGTCAGCATATTCCTATGTATGCCAATGAGGACCCTCAAGCCCACACTTTCTCCTTTTCCTTGCTTTTTTTCTTGAACAGATTTTTCTGCTTGGAAGCTTCCCTGTGGGCTTGGGAGGCAGATTACACTTTTCTCCGTGGGATGCATCCAGTTGGCTGCAGGAGATCTGGATCCTATCTTTATTTCTGCTACTAACCTACTTTGGACAAGCTGCTTCCTTTCTTTGTGCCGTCGTGCCCTTGCTCACCAACTGAGATTAGAAACAGTTCAGGGCAGAGCATGCCTGTAAAAATTACAATGCTTTTGTGCAATACTTCTGGCACAGTGGGGTCCCCCAGTCAGCAATGTTCTTAAACTGTTGCTAAAGGACAAATAAGAGTAAGATTCCTACAGCTGCTTTTGATCCACACCTCTCAATGGCTCTTACATCTTATCCTGTATCACCCTTTAATCCCTTTATCATCTCATTTTGTTCTTTCCTTTTGTCCACACCAGCTTATGGAGGATTTTATTTTCTTTCCTTCCCCTCAACTCTGAATCCCTCAGAATACCTGAAGAATTAATGTTGACAGATTTTCACACCAAATAGCTTCCCTAAAAAATGCAGCATTATTGTACTGGGAGCCCAAATAAGTACTTGCTTATACCAAGACAATGGCAGTGAAGAAGGTTAATTCTTGGCTTTTAAACTTTTTTTTTTAATGGAGTGAGCTTTTCCATAGGCCTGACACTACAGTTTTGCTCCAGTCAGGATCACTTTCTGTTTGCAAATAGGGAGCACTGAAAGGTGGTGGAATACCTGGAGACCTTAACAGTGGCAATTACCAATCCCTTTTGCGTGGTAAACAGAGGCTCTCCAAGTGGTCGGTGGGACACAACTAGTTTCATCACTTGCAGCTGGCAGTGGAGCCTGTCTGTTGGCACGTGGGTAGTTACAAGTCATAGTCAGGTCACAGCCAGAAAGTACATGAGCCCAGGAGGAAACAAAGGATGATTCTAGCAGCAGACCCAGGCTGCCAATCTGTTGCTTGTTCTTAGCTCAATCTGCACCCCGGTGATTGGTATATTTGAAGGAGTATGTTGCTGACCTTTGCACGTGGTGCTCCAGTGGTCAGTTAAATCTGATCCTGTTTTCACAGTCTCATCCATTTTAGAAGACATAGGATAACACTTCCTGGGATGATCAGGTGAACTAATTTTAAAATAAAGGCACAAAAATATACCAATCAAAAGTGATCAAAGATCTGAAAGTTTTATGTTGATTTCAATGGACTTTGGATCAGGACCCAGTGGGGATTTTTTGGTGTCTGTAATAATGCTCCTGCACACACAGTTAATGCAGTGAAGTGTTCTTTATATTTAGAGCTGTTCTGCAAGCAACTCAGGGCCTCCTGACAGACAGCATGAGTAAAAATTAGCACAAGATTATTGGAGGCACCAAATCACGCCATGGACTTGTTGTTTGGATAATAAAGTTCAGAGGTACAGAGGATAATCTCATCAGGGAGACAGGGTGACCAACTCTCAGTTATCATCCCTCTGTACACTTCCTTTTTAGCTAATTAAACCTTAATTCTTCGCAGGAAGCAGTTTCTGCAAATTCTGCAATAGCTTGGCTTCATATTATTCAACATATCTCTCTTTTTTTTATCAGGAGAAACAGGAAAAGTAAAGTTCCAACATGTAGACCTAAAACATTGCCTTATCTTTCCATTAGTGTATTAGCAGTTCTCATCTGACATAGTACGTGCTCCATTCTCCAAGAATAAAGATATATGTTTTTAAACAACTACTCTAGGATAAAAATATGGATGAGCTTTGAAGCTGGGGATTTTCACTATACATGTTATTTCCTCTCTTTAGTACGATAGGGAAAGCACTCTGACTCTGGATTTTACTTTCACATCATTATTCACTGCCTTCTTTGTTTGAATAACATTATTTCAGTGTTCCCAACTTTAGGCCTTCATAAACCATCACGTTGCTTAAAATACCAGTCAAGCTGGTGTCTTTTTGTCGTCTGGTGGCCCCGTCTATTGGATTTATATTTTCAACTTTTCTTCACAACCGCAAAAGGTAGAAACTATTTCTTTTGAAAGAATGAAACATGACAGTTTCCTGTAATCGTATGACTTCAGGAGCCAGGGTTTTAAGAAAAAGCAATCTCTCTCCTAATAAAATCACAAGTGTTGGCAATTCTGTTCCTGCCTTTGACCACTTAATATCTGTAGCAGGGTCTCACAGCACAGAATCAAAGAATAGCTGACTTTTCAAAAACAAAATTTAGTTTCATGGTCAGCATTAAAATTCATGGAAGAATCACTCCTTGCTGCTCACCAGTATCACATGAACCCCAGTTCAGCAATACATTTGCAAATGCTTGTGTTGCCATGAAGGATCCATTTATAACAATTCGTGAATCCTGTTACAAATTATGAGCTTGCTGCCCATGTGAGTGGGAAGCGGGAATTCCTTTTTATCACTTTTGTCTTTGTTATTCAATTTTATCTGGGTCTGCTGTAAAATCACCCACAATAGTGGCACAGAATAACAAATCTAACAAGATCTGCTGATTTGCATGCTTTGCACTCATAATTAATTTGCTTCAAAAAAGAAGGTATTTTACCCGTGTAGAAGAGTTAATTGGAGAGAAGATTACCTGCTAATTGTACACCTGACAGTTGTTCCTGACCACCTCCAGGGGCTGATTACAGACTAATGACAAAAAAGGGATGTGTACGAAGAGCAGCTCCTTGTTCAGGATGAGCAGCACCAGCATAGGATCTCCCTAGGGGCACAGATGCTTTCCTGACCCTGAAGTCCCTCACAGATGAACCCCCAGTGACAGAATGAATGACAGAGAAAAGGATTTGTATTCAGCTTGATCACTTGTTGACTTTTAGTATCTCCTGTAAAGTGCCATTTAAGGGCTATGTTGTATTTAGGAACTGCGTAAAGTCTGAATGTGAGTATATTATACACAACACCTAGGGGTTAAGTAGGGAAGGATCTGCTTGGCTTCTGGAGAGGATTTGTGTTAGTTGTGAGCGTCTGCAAAAAGTCAGTATGCAGCTCCAAAGACGGGCTGTTGGATGGTGGTCCAGGATCTCAGGGATGAGAGCAAGACTGAGGTCTGAGCTGCAGTGCCTTGATTTGTCATGAGCTCTTCCAGAGGTTTCTGGATGTCGTTGAGTCTAGAGGTGGTCTCTTCACACAACATGGGAATGTATCCAGTCAGCAGGGAAGCATAGCTAAATCTGGAGTTCAAAGAGAGACACATCTAAAGTTTTGTTAAACCAGATGTTAGAGGTTTACTACAACATTAACTGAAATTGTGGATGATCTCCCCATGACTTCAAAGAGGATGTTAACTGAACTGGACAGTGAATCTATGTTCATCTAAGCTGTCTCATAGTTCTGGCTAATGGCTTAAGCTCCAGTTTTATGCTGTTGATAGAAGACAGTATTAATTAAACAGCAGACGTGGAAAGCGCTCTTCTGATATAACACGTGCGATACAAGGGAAACGGGTGATTTTCACAAAGCACTTGGCTCAAAACTCATCAAGAACCACAATGAAAATTTACCTGTGACAAAAGAAAAAACCAAACTGAATATCATCCAATGCCTTATTTGACCATTCTACATACTTGAAAGTTGGGAATTACTTTACATAGTCATCAAGAAGAGGCTGATAAGCTGTATCTTTTAAAATGTTACTATGATAAAGACACAGACATGGCCTACTAGCTGTTTTATTGCTACTTCATAGCAGCAATGCTCAAGTGGTTTGAATGCTTCATGTAAGATATAGGCCTGGTTCAGACAGTTCAAACAGCATGTGCAACATAAGGGTAAACTGAATGATGGCACAGGCAAGTACAGGTGCAGTGACTTAATTTGAGCCTCATTCAAACTTTAAAAAAACAATCAGGAGGGTCTGAATTATACTTTTTTATGTGTGTACATCAATGGATTGGTTAAACTCATCCATAAAAGTTCAGATCTTTCTGATAACAGTGATATTTTCACAGTCTTTTGCAAAAAGGACTCTTTAGATCCTATTCTGCTACCAGTTGGTTTTCCCTCTGGTCTTTCAACTCTTATTGTGTTTCACTACCAATAAATTAAATTTATCTTTCTTGAGGGTCCTGGACTGGAAGAATATGACTATGAATCTCATTAAGCCAGTGGAACAAGATTAGATTAATCATAAAACAAGTTTATTATGGAATGACTTCTCTCTCTTAATAAATGCAAGTTATAAACACAGCTTTGGCTCCATTCTATTATTGAACAAGAAAGAAGTTCCATGCTGTTGTAAAAAATAGCAGATTAAAATGCAAGCAAGTATGCTTTCCTAGGAATTATGAAGGGAAGTGGACAATATTTTTATGTTATATGCTAAAAACAAGCTGCTCAAAATGTTCACATTTTTTCATGAAAGATCAAAATTAACTATGATACAAAACAGAACTAGTTTCATAGGAAATGCTGAAGAAATTATTTTCGTCAAATTTCAGTTGGAAATAATTTCACATTCTGATGACAAAACAAAAAAAAACTAATTTTATTGTTTGTTCAGAGGTTAATGTATGATATTGATTTTCCTTGGATTTGATTTGATTTTTAGTTATCTTTAAAATAGTTAATATATAACTAAAAAATAATAAGATTTTTCTTTTTTAGCAATTTTTGTTTTGGTGGAAAAGACGACTTCCCTTAAGAAGATAGGAATAAGATGTTTCTGGCCTCAGTCATTAAATTCAACCTTATAATTTTGATCCTGGACATATATTGTTCTGCAACCAGGAAAACATGAGGACTTGTATGAGAAATAAAAAGTTTACCTCACTTTTTTTCACTTAATATCTAAGGATAAAAAAACCCATTGGTTTACTCACAACATGATGATGTTCCTGAGTGGCAGCATGACTCAAACTACTTGGATATGCCAACAATCTTAACACTTTCAGACTAATCTTTTGCTATGATTATGCTTCTATTTGACATGAAAGAACCAAGACTTGTTTCTGGATACATGTTAAATATATTTAACCATGAGGATAATTTTGTTTGAGAATGAAGATAACTTTGTTATAATAATGAGAATTCTGTTTCATTGCTGTTGCTGAAAACAGTCCCAGTATCTCTGGGACTCAGACCTCTTCAGTCATAAAAGTAATTCAGGATTACCAAACCACTGCCTCACATTCAATCAATTTTAATATATACATTATTTATCTTCCTGTCCCAGAATTAGGTAATTCACTGTATGTTTCAGAAAAGCATTTAGCAAATTAAGATTCAAAAAAGTCTCCCCTACAGAAAAAAAATTGCAGCATGTAATGCTAAGTCTGTCTAATTTCCAATGACTTTTTAGTCTACGTCTTATTCCAACACTGCTCTTTAGTTCTTAATCCAGATCAGGACTCATACAGATAGGACCTACTATTGCTGGAAAGGGCTGCTTGTCTAATGTCTCCAGCATACCCAGAAGCAGAAATTACCACATAAGAAGTAAAAGGCTGTTTCCAGAACCTTCTTCACTATTTAAATCTAAAAAGTAGGTTACACCTCAAAAACAATCTGACCAGTGTGTCGTCCATCGGGCAGTCCATCAACCTGAGCAAGGTTTCTTCCACTGGCACTGAACACATCAAAGTGAAGCTGGCAATGAGCTCTCACACAGGCATACATTTGCATGCTACAACATACAGCAGAACCTGTCAAAGGGAAGTAATAAGTGAGATTATTTTTCTTTTGATAGGTGAACCTGATTTTTTATCTCAGCTCTGTTAATACTGTGTTCATGAGGTGTGGATTAATAACAGCTCTGAAATCTTGTGCGCCTCTTGGTTTATAACTTTAACAGTAACATGTGGAGAATAACAGTAGATCTAGTGCTGTTTTAACAGCATTCCTCCCCATGACCTTAAACATTATGATCCATACCCAAATAACTTGATAAATGAAAAAAGACGAAGTACTAAAAAAGTTGAATGCCATTTCCAGTGCATTTAAAGAATGTAAATAGGAAAATAAGAATAAACCAGAAGATTAAACCTTTTTTTTTTTCTTGGACTAATGAAAGTTTATTCAGCTGTTTCTGATGTCTTTAAACTAATTTTTCCTTCAACCATCTGTTCTAACTTTTTTTCTGTCTATGAAAATAGACTTCTCCTACATGCTACACTTAGGTGAAATACTTATTTCAACATCTTGTTGATTTCATGCAAAGAGAATGCAGGCTTTACATATTCCTTCTTAGCATATCACTGTTCAAAGGCTTTAGGTTTGTAAAACTGTTTTCTTTACCCCTTCAGAGCTGAAAATATTACTCCTACACAAGCACCATTTAAGACCCAAGTGTCAATGAACCAGGCAGTGAAATGACAGTTACTTAAACAGCACATGATTCGAGGCAGTTTTAGGAAATTCCTAACACTTTGCGTCCTATTTTTTTCCTGGATACAAAGGGACAGATTGTGCCTGACCTTGGGGGATGCACCAGAGGCGAGGTGGGAGGAGGGGGAGGACAACAGGCACATGGTGCTTTCTCTTTTGCTTCTGCTTCTCTTCCACACATGCTATTCCCTTGCTGAGCAGCTGGGTATGGTCGCTTTTCTTCAGCTGTGAACACAAAGACTGTCTGGCTTCAAGTGACTAAAAGTAGTGCAAGTTTTGCCACTGAGTACAGCAGGGCCCTATTGTATCCTAAGCAGAGAGCTGGTAAAAAGATAAGGAAAAATTAATTGATGAATCTATCCAACCATGCTTCCTTCTGATACAGCCAGGATACCTCTGCTGTTAGCTCTCCATGAATTATCTTCGTCAGAAGCTTGGACTACAGAATTCAGTTTATGGACAACTGTAGAGTCCAAGCAAAACCCTTTTAGCACAAGGGAAAAAGAGAAACTGGCTCTGTGGGCTATGCCTAGGAGATTCAGGAGGATGGGGCAGGCCCATGTCAAGGCTTGTCTGCCTAATACAATGAAGAACAACTGAGATCCTCTATCAGTGTCTTAGTTTTGGAAGAATTGGTTTAATCCAGAGGGTATCCTTTATATTTCTCATTTTTCAGCTATCACAAAGCTTCCCATTCATTTTAACTCCAACAAAACCCCAGACATCCTGGATTTTTTTTGTAAGGTAGATGTTTTCCTGTCCACTGCTAAAGGATGGTTTTGGCTAGACAGAGAGGTAAAGAAAAAAATCCAGCCTACCAGTAGTCACTTGCACTCCATACCTTTGAAGTCTTCAGTCCTCAGTCCTCACTAAAGCGAACTTTTAGGTCAGTAATTAGGAGGGCAGGTGTTTAACCCTGTGCTTGCAATGCCATCTTGTTGCAATTTGAGTCCAAAAAGCATAGATTGTGATATTTTCTGTATGTAATACATCCCAGTTTTCTGTTGTTCTTTTGCTCATTACAGCTGAATCAGAGTCTACTGGAAACTTGACTACCAGTGGTAAAAATTTTTCTCTCTAGTCTGGAGCGTCTGCTGTTAATTACTCAGGTTTTGCTTCAAAAACCAGATAAGATTTCTGCTTTCCTATCCAGGTTCCAGTTGATAGAAATAATTGACCTTTACTTATCTTGAGCAGGTGGAAAGCAACTTGTGCCTGCAAAATTGTATACAGTAAGTCAGACACAACTCAGTTCCCTTCCACATTGTGTAAACTTCTACTATGAGCACTACATAAGGGCTACATGTGAAGTTTACATGCAACTGATACAAAACCTGTATCACTTGTTAAACTTTTATGTTTGCCTCAGAGGCAGCTGCTTTATGTTTTCTTTGCAGGGTTTGTTCTTTTTATTTTGCTTAGCAGCTTTTTCAGTACAGTTAAAGACCATTCACCTGGTCTTCTGGATGGCATGCAGTGCCAGACAAATGACATGTTAAGAACAGGTTGGCAGAGTAGTATACATGTAATGAATGTATCATACACACAGACAGAACCCCACTTTTCAGTATATGTTATGAGAGCTTCTCTATGCTTGCCTGTGGGAATGGGAAAGATGCTGACTTTGTCCTTCCACATTTGATGGAGAGTAGCTTGAGCCCCCTGTTTGAAGTAAAATGGTGGTGCCATGGCAGCTGCAATGTCTGACATGAGGACATCAGGGTGAGACACCTTCATGGTGGTCCATCTCCACGAGGAGACTGTCGGCCAAGGAATTTCCACGAGGAGACTGTCAGCCAAGGAATTCTCACCTCTTTTCTCATGCTAGGAGATCTGTGGAAATGCAAGGCAAAGGTCAGAGGTGTTTTTCTTTGGGAGAGAGAGGTAGTTACTTAGGAATTAATTTTCATTGAAGGCTGGATATTCTGGCAGTTTGGCTTTAGATTTCTAAGTGCAGGGACAGAGCTTGCCCCTGTTTCTGCCTGTCAGTGGTGATTTCAGTCTTAGAAGGAATCTCAGTCCTGACATAATGCTCTCCACTGCTCAGACAAACACAAATAGTGTGGATTTAACAATCAGTAAATTGACTGTTCCTACCCAACATGCTTTCTTTTGCTATGGGAACACTAAGTAGATAGCATGAAAATGGTCAAGTCTCCCCTGCTTGGTCATAAGCCAGTCCAAAATACATGCAGAAAAGTCTTTGATTATTTAATGTATGGGAAAGGACTTTAAAGCCTTAGAATTTGCTATGAATTCACTCTGCCTTGAAGGTCCAGTAATGAAAGGGGAATATGCTTTGATTTAAAGACCAGCTTTAAAACATTCAGCTTTGTATTTAGATGCAATTAGGACCACAGCATGCTGCCTATCGAGTTTTCCCTGTAATTATTATCTTAAACACAGGACTCTCTGGACTTTTGTTCAAGCACTGCTGATATGATTTCTAGGATGCTGCAGGTGTGCACCTTCTTCAGCAGCAGCTGATAACTACGTACGTTTGCTCTGCTACATCGCCCCTTTTCCAAAAGAGTTTTTATTGTTTCCTATGTACTTACTATTAGGTAATTTTCGGTTTGGTTTCTTTTATGAAAATTGAAGTCAAACATTTCCAAACCTGATTGCATATATACGGTAACTTACAACTAAATTAGACTTCATGCTCCTGCAAATCCACTGAAGTGCTGAAGTAAGGATCTGAATTAAATGCCTTTTTCTTTTTTTTCCACACAAGCTTGATAATGTTGACCTAATTGCTTATCTAAAACAAATAGCTCTAAGATACTGACCCTCTACCCCAAAACATTGCGCGCTTATCAGTCTCTCTGAAGTAACACTCCAGTCATCACACTTTTAGCTGAGAGATTAGTAATGAATGAGTGTTCTGAAGAAAAAAAGTAATTGTTCACACTCCAGCTTGGCCTTACTTATGACTTACTTATGGCTGTAAGTGTAATGCTTGACAACTCCTAAGTGGCTGAAAGCTCAGATCAGTTTTAATCTAAAGCATTATTAATTGGGACAGTTGTCTCTAAAGTATACAGTGAAGAATAATTGCGAATTACAGCTTTGAGCACAGTCACTTCAGGTGCTGCTGAGTGGTGAGACCTGGAGGACTTCAGTGAAGCTTCAAGGCAGGTCATCAGAGAGAAGGAGATGGGAAAGGAGAAGCTGAAGGAAAGAAGGAGAGAATGGATATGATGCTGCCAGAGACACTATGTGAAAGATGGACTAATGTCTTATTGATTGCAAGGAAAGATGAGACCATTGCCTTCTGGTACACCACAGAATTTCATGCAATCTTTTTATACACTTTTGGCTCCATGCAGCTCTTATCAAGTCACCCAGACTTACCACAGCTGTTTGAATGAAAGTATTCTTTTCATTTATCTTCCTCTCACAAAAATAGAGACTTCTCGGGCATGTCTGTATGAAGCAGCCCAGCTCTGTGTGAGATTCCAGTGCAAGGAGCTTCCAAACTCGTTTATCTCTACAGGGCAGCGCAGAGATACTGATTTGGTCCTGAAAGCTGTGTTCCCTGTCAGAACACCATTGCACCCTTGGGCAGTAAAGTCTTGCTGCTCTTTGTCCATCTTGTTCCCAAACCTCTGCATAGCACTGCCTTGTAGCACACTCATGAACCTCTGAATTCCTACTACAGCCCTTGAATTGTGTTCCTCTTGTTTCTTACAAACTTTTCCCAGAACGGCAAATGCTACAGCCTGGCTTCCCACTGATCAGCAGACATTGCCTGTTGTGGGATCTGGCTTACTGTTAAGAATAATATGTGCTGAAATATCGGCATTCATACAACATTGGGCTAGAATCAGATTTTCATAAAAGCAGAGGAATTCTATTGACGTTGGTGAAGAAGTATAGTTAGATATCAAGATCAAAATGTGGACCATTCCTTAGCAGTTCTTAAAACAATGAAAATTGTTCCATGCATGTAATACTACATCAGCTTCAACAAGTGAGCACAGAATACAGCTCGTGATCCAAACAGCATTTTTATTATTTATCTCACCTGTCAATGCTTTTGTCTTATCGTTTGCCCCATGCTGATTACTCTGTTCCGTAACTTCCATACCATACTTTGTCATTGTATCTCGAAGGGTTGGTATTCTGGGCTGAGGTAGTCTCCAACCTGCACACTACACTGAAAATTATTGCTCTTCACAGAAGCTTGGCTTTAGCATCCAGTCTTGAAACTCTTTTCTCTTTTTGTCTAGATCACATCATGAAGCTCATATTAGTGTCATGGTCCTGGGCAAACATATCGCTCCAAAGTATTTTTCCTGGAATTCTGTCTGATTAAAATGAATAGATGAATCGATCCTCAGATTCTGTTAACAGCTGTGGGATAACTTCCCGTCATAAAAACAAAATCTTTTTGAAATTTGCAGGACACTACAGCTGTATCTGTTTGGGATTTTTTGAACTCAACTCAAGAGTACAAGCCACTCCAGGTTTTGCATGTCCAATAGCTATTAAAGGGGGGGCAGTATAAAGGCTTTTTTGGACCAGAGGGTTTCTCATTTAATTTGTAACTAATATTAATGCTGTCTGGGAGGAATATTAGCAGATTCAAACTGATGGATTACATTACTGCTAAAAGACAGCACCAGTATGCTGTGACAGAGGCTTGTCTCCACATTTTGTGGTTAAGGCTAGGTCTGACGGAAGTATCCTTGGCTTCACCAGTGGCAAGATGCCCATCAGGCAGCTTCTGACCTGAGCCCAGAGGAGCAGAAGGGATCCTGTGCTCAGGAGGAAATCATTTAACTTTCTCTGAGAATCTGGTTCCTGGCTTTCAGCTACTGAGTCTGCTGAATTATGCACCGTGGTTTTCTAATGCAGACTGCTGTTCCCGCAGGAGTGGAGCAGAGACTACTCATTTAGCACAGGACTTGAGATTCGACTGAAAACCTGGATCCCAGAGGAACAAAGCCAGTATACTCTGTTCAGCACGTCACTCAGCCTCTTCCCACACGCTATATTGTTACAGCATGAGTGCTGTGGCTGCAGTCTTCAATTTCTCAGTAAAACAAGACCCAACCCTGCCATGTGGTAGAGGAATGTCAATCTATTTCGATGTTAAGAACCAAAAAGTCACGGATGAAAGACCATGTCAAGATTTACAGTCCTGCTTTTAATTCATCTCAAGGTGCTGATTACTAGCGGCACTAAATCAAGCTCCGCTGCCTGTCTGGACAGGGAACACCTGGGAAAGGAAACCTTGATCTGCAGGGTGGCTTGGGCAGGGTGGGAGAACGCAGGCTTCCCTGCAGTAACCCTGCAGCCCTGCAGATGGCTGCACCGAAGCTGCCTGGGGGAGCTTTGTGGAGCTGGTGGCCCAATTATCAGCAGGCTCTGATCCCACAGCGACACAGATACAGTAATGACCTGATAGCATGATCACTGACCTTTGTTTTAAAAACACAGATACTTTATAAATACAAAGCTGCAGACAGCCTGCAAAAGCTGTCTGCATCCCAGAACAATGCTATTGCACAATAACAATCCCATTTTGTTTAAAGCAAACAAACAAAAAATTCTAACCCAGTTACTCAACAGCTATGGGGAGTGCCAAATAGTTAGGGTGGAAAAAAAAAATAGAAAAGAAAGAATTAGGCTGCAACAAAGGGACCTACCTAGATGTTGCTTGCTTCTGTGGTCACTCTGTGGGCCCATTTCTGATGTACTCTGTGTCCACAACGACGTGCTGGCTGCTCAGCGGGGCCACACCACTACAGAAGCAGCATGAATCACAGGAGAGAGAGGCTCTGCATGACGTCTATATTTCTTGGTACCAACCCGGAGCCCATTCTGGTGCTCAGCCTGGGAACTGTCTTCAAACGCTGAGACTGTTTGTCAGCAGTCATCCCTGTTCTTCTGTAGTCTGTTGAAACACTGCTCTCTGGAAACCTGTGGTGCAGTTACCAGGTCTGACAGTTCCTTTGTGAGCCTCAGTCTTCCCTGAGGTGCCACAGAACTTTGTTATTTCAGTGAGCAGCTCAAGGGAACTGAAAAATCCCAAAGAGTGCTAGTGCTAAGATGAATTTTTGTCGGGTTGGACACAAAATGGAAATGTATTTAAGAGACTATAGAAACTTTTCATTTATCTTTATGGGTCAGCTCTTTCAGCCGTACAAGTCAAAGCAAGGATAGTTTTTACCTTTGCTACCTAGAGGAGGCTTCATGCCACAACACTGATTCAGGATTTAGATTTGAACACAGTGCTGGAAAGGTGGGAAGCCTGTTCAGGCTGGTGGCCCAGTTTGATCCTTCAAGGTAAGCAGTACAAGGCAGATGCTTCCTGACTGAACCCAAACTTTTCCAAACTGGAGGGAATCCAGCATCCATCTTCATCACAAACTATCAATATCGCTCCTTCAATGAACTTTTGGCAAGCCTTACCTCCTAGTGAGCTTCTGAGAGTGCACACCAACAATACACGTGACAAAACTTTGATACACATGTTTCCCAAGGAAACTGCTGTGGGCTTGATTTCTCAAAGGGTGACTCTTCGTATATTTATTTGCAAGCATTCTCACCTTAGATAGCTCACCTCCAAGTTGTGGAGCCTTCAAGGTAATGTCTTTTGCAGAGAACCTTTTGAAAGTGATGATGGTGTAGAAAGGACGCCCCCCTTTTGATTCAATTACTCTCCAACAGCAATTGTGTCACTAAAGAAAAAGAACTTCAGAGGTCTTAATTCCCTGCTTTGACCTTTCAAGCCAGCCTTTGGGACTTTTAAAACAGCAAACTGAAACGGACGCATGAAGGACACATCTATTCATTCACATGACCAAATATTTCTGAATTAGAAGATACACTAAATTAAGCTATTAAAAAAAATAGTAGTGATTTTTCTACCAGTGCCCACAGTGGTAACCGAATTTGCAAGACCTATATAACTACATATACAAATAAATCAGCCAGATAGATATCCATTTAACTGTCTCTTCTGCTTAAATATACCAGCCAATCTTGTTCTCTGGGAAAGATGGCATTTTGACTTATTTCTAAAGCAAAGATGAGGTTTTATACATTCTTTAATAATTTGTATTTTCTTCATCTTTTAACAAATAAAAATTCTGGTGACAGTTTCTTCCCAGCAGGATCTCTAATCTGATGATGTGTTCCCAAAAAGGAAAGAGAAGACATGCCACAAAACACTGGTAATGTTTAAAAAGAAAAATATGTGGTACCAATTTGAGCTATGTTGATATATACAATTTGTAAGAATTTCATAGTCTAAATACCCCAAAGAAAAGGCATTTTTGTGGTATTTCTATTGGAAGAAGCTCAACAACAAATAATGTGGCAATATTTCTAGTTGCAATAATGCAAGAAAGCATTTTCAGTTGAGATGGTAGAAATAACATGACTGAACTCTTTGGCCTAAAAGGTCTTTTTGACATTCTTCTAATTGAAAAGTGGTAGGATGGAACATTTTAATAGGAGATGTGGGAATTTCTGCATAGTCACCCTTCAAAGGCATAATCTTCACTAAAACATAAATGGGTTAAAACTCGGTCTTACAGAATTCTCTGCCAGCCAGTTCATTATTCTCAATGCAGACCACATCTTCCTCTCTCCGAGGAGTGGGTTACGTTTAAATGGGGTCGCGATATACTTGAGTATTTCCCATCAAATGTACTCAACACAGATATGAAAACATTCAAAGAGCCACTGTCAACATCACAAAAACTCTTACAAAAATATTCAAGAAACCATAGTCAATAATGTATAAGAATTTAGACCCATTAAAAAATGTTCCCAGTGGGATGTTTGACCTGAACCAGTCTTCCCCAGGACTGTATGTGCAATGTCATTGTGCAGTACAATCTTATATTAGGTATGTGAGTATTAGTATTAGATGTGAGAGTATATAGATGTTCTTCTGAAAACCTGAGCCCTCGTTTCTGTTCCATCACATCTCAACCATTCCACTGAATTAGTTCATCTTGCATCTCCTGCGGAAAAAGAATCTTCTTCTTTTCCACTTCCTGCCATGTCCCCTCATATATTTTTACCTCCTATCTTTCCTGCGCATAGTTACAATTCCTTTACAGTTTCTTGTATGTGTAAATAAACCATGCCATCCTTTACAGACACTGGGGATTTGCCAAGGGACAATGTCTGAGTTACCTTCTCCTCTCCAAGCTTTGGTTGTGCAGGGCAGTCTTTACAGTGGCTGTAGGGAGCCTTATTTTGTCCACCTTCCCCAGCGGGCAGTTGCAGACAAGGTTCAAGACTCCTTCATAGCTCAAACTACCTTGGGAATCAATTTGGCACTGAGATATACGGAAGTAGGGTCTAAAATTATGAATGTTAGCTCCTTCTCTTCTGTTGTAAATAGCAGAAACACATTTGTTTCAATGGATCCTGAAAAACAAGTGAGGAAAGAAAACTAAGCTGGTTTAAATCAAGCAAAACTTATTGGGTTTACAAGCTAAGCAAGACTGTTTATAATCTATAATTGGTGGGATTTTTTAGGAATCAATAACACATAATTTTATCCAAACAAATGTATTCAAACTTTTATTTGCAAGTTTCCCAAGGAATCAATATTGCTATAGAAACAGAATTTTTTTAATTTGTTCAACTCAGGAACAATAATTTCTGCTTTAGGAATTAGATGATTCATATTTCGCTAGAGAAGCTCCTTGCATGCATCAGCACTTTATTTGAAGTTACGTACGTGGATCCTACTTTGTATATTGCTTTTCTGGCTTTCAGGAGCTGAGAGCTCAATTTGCTTTGCTGTAGCCCTTTCACAGTCTTGGTCTTGGGCACACTGATGCTAATGGTAAAGCTTTCATTGACTGAAATGGGGAAAAATCAGACTCTGAGACAGAAAGACATGCACACACCATACCTATCACTCTTCATCTCTGCTGCAGTTCCTGTGGATGAGCTGAAAATTTCATTTCTGTTTTTTGCACCATAAATGTCCTAGTTTGGGCTGACTGCTCTATTTTCCACAAGTAGTTTTGGTAAGTATAACTTACTGGTTCTTCCTATGTATTTAGTGTTTATAAAACATAATAATATTGTCTAAGTCTGTCTGACAGTGAAAACTTTGGCTGAACACTAGTAAAGGGCTTAGTGTAAGAAACTCCTTGGAAGGAAGGGCTAGAATGAAGAAAATGTAGTCATTTGACCCAAAAGAAAAAGCAAAAAGACAAGGCTTTTGTAGGAAAAAGAGTAAATCCAGAAAAGAAAACAAAAGGGATGTTTAAGTATGGATGAGTCAGGTATTGCATTGGCCTGAGAATTAGAAAACATGAAGAGGTTTTTGATAAGAAGCTCACATGTGACATAGGAATTTACCAGAATCTGCTGGAGGTGTTTGAAAAGGAGAAGTGACAAGGGCTTGATTTGTATGAGAGTAAATTGGATTTAGCAGCGTTATATATACACCAGAGGGAAGCATGATGAGATGCAAAGGTCAAAATGGCAGAGGTTGGAGTATCTGAGGCAAGAGATTACCAAGGCACATGCAGTGCAATTGTAAGTAAGACATTCTCATTTTTCAGATACTTTAGAAATATAAAAAAGCAATAGATTTCCATACCAGTTGATTAAAAATGGAGAAATAAGAAAGATCTTAAATATGGTTTAAATGGCTTGTCTGTCTAAGGATGGTCTAGAAAGCAAAGGTGAATTTAGGAATGGATGAACTCAAAACCCAGTGAGCTTGTCTGTGGTAGTAGTGCTCATTTAGAAATAGAGTGGCTTTAGCTTTCGTATATTTTAACAACTTCCAAAGGGAGAAAAAGTCTTATTTGGCCACAGCTATAAAGTGACAGGAGCCCTATAGCCTGGCAGTGAGGGTTACATCCCTGCTTCCAGGCCAGTAGTGCGAGGAATGTGTTTTTCAAATATCGCGGACTCGTGCTTTAACCTGGCAGCCTTTGGTTATTAGGGGATCACTATTTCGTCTTAATGAGTAGCACTTATATCTTCTAACCTCTTGTTTCCAAATTCCTTTTCTTTTTCCTTAAGAGTGTCTGAAATCTAATTAATTGAAATCTAATTCAAATACCATCTAATTCTTTAGAAATTTAATTTCTTTTTTTTAGTGGACATATGACAAAGTTTCATTTTTGGTTTGATCAGAGATTCTTTCCCCCTCCCCTCCAACTGGTGAAAAACTAAAATGAGCTGCCCAGCCCTTCCAAGAAATTAAGTGGGAGAGAAAGCAGTACCAATAGAATACTGTGAATGTGACTGTATGCCCCTTGTCCCCATCAGAGTTCCAGTTTGTTTGATACAAATGGCGCAAATAGGGTTCAGCTGTGCATTCTGTGGTACACATGAGATACATCTGCTGACAGCACTGATTAGAACAGATTCTCTATCCCAGTTGAAAAGCAACTAGGGGATTAAATATGTTAACACCAGGTCTCATCGGATGACTCAGCTAGGGAAGTCTTTTGTTAGCAGCAAGGGCAAGTAGACCATTCCTCGTAATGCTGGAAGGGAATATTGGCAAGAAGCAGAATTGCTCCTTGTAAGAATAGAGTATATCTGGAAATTCCTTAAAATCTGTAAAGCCAGGATAAAGTTTTTGAGCATGCCTGCTACAACTGGTGTTACTCACAAAATCTGACTCAGTTCAGTTTAAGCTTTCTGCTTATAACTTTCTCTAAAGAATTTTTCTTCATCTTGTTCAATTAAATCCTGCGCTGAATTCCAAAACCAAAGCACTGTATACGAATGCTTAGCTGATGACACTGGATCATCTGGGCCTGAACAACATCACTACTGGAGATCTGCTAAGTGATTATGCTAGGGCAAACATAAACATTGCTGGAGACTATCCTAGCACACTGAGCAGGGAAAGCTGAGGCACACAACCCACGCGACTGAGAGCAGTTGCTTTCCTAGGAGGTGATTAATGCAAACTCTGAGTCACACACTGTTAGTAAGAATGATGAGCCTTTGCTATAACAGTAAAAGAAAAAATGTTAGAAGGCAGATCTCACAAGGAACACCAAGGACTCTTTATTTCCTAGTCAGTCTGCATATGCCACTCTAACTCCTGTATCAGTAAGTAATATTTTTTAATCAAATTGTTTCATGACATGCAAAGTTTCAGCCCAAACTTCTGAAAAAGTCAGCATCCCTTCCAAGTGCGGAGGGTGCCTAGTGGTTTCCTTGCCACTTTGAAAAGGCATTTCTCTGACTCAGGAAGGCAAAGGAGAGAGAAGAAAACTCTTGCAGGGGGCCTGAGCAGCAATCACTCTTTGTTTGGATGTAGACAACTTTTCCAAGCAATGTTCAAAACCTGCCTGTAAAGTACAAACATGAGGGCATTAAAATTGAATGCCAGAACTTAACCTATGATACCACTTAGCCTGACCTATGCAAAATGCCAATGCACTCACCCTTTAAAACCTACAGTGCATGAGAACAGTGAAAACTTTCAGCTTGACTGCAGCATGCTTATTCATCTAAAATGAAGCCAAACATTAAATGTTATTTGAATATATCCTTCTGTATCTTAATTTTCACTTCAGACTCTGAGTGACTCAGTCATGATGAATGCTTTATGAAGTTCCTATCTATCTGCCTCCTTTCTTCAACAACTCATCTGTGAAAGTGATAGTTTTCTGGAAAGTAATTCACAAGTCATTTAAGAAATAATTGTTATCCTTTAGCTTGTCCATAAAAATTTTCCTGAAAATGTTTCTTCTTTCTCCAAAGATTTATCAGGAAAAAGATACAAATAAAGTATGTAGACACAAGTTTTTCTTTTTCTTGCTATTGTGTGATCTTCTTGTAATTTGGATACCAAGCTAATGGGTCTTAAGGGCATGGAGACACTCTTTTAGGGAATGTTAATACTTTGTACAGTTCTTGAGATCGTTATCAGGTTGCTGAGTTACTGGAAAACTCAGTCTAGCCTCTGTTGATTCACTTCTGTAGCATGGTTGTTCAGGCAGCATAATGTTTTCAGATACCTTCAGCCCATCATTGCAAAACTGACAATTGAGTCATCCAAAGGACCTGATAAGCTTGCAATGGAATAACCTGGAGGCATCTGGAGTGACTATCAGGAATGGGTGAGGAAGGGCTGAAGCTACTTGCCTATCCCAAGTCTCTCTGGAGATGTGTTTTGGATAAGAGTGAAATGCTCGTAGACTAGCAGTAAAAGGGTGTTACCCTTCACTTCTTACAGTCTGAACTTGAAAGGAAGCAACCATATTCTAAGGGTTTTCTTCAATGTGGACGTATTTGGAGACTCCGTATTATATTCTTCTCTTTCAATTATTTTGGAAATAATAAATACCTTTAAAATGCTCCTCTCTATAACCTTAATACAATGTCCTGTGCACATGTTGTTCAGACAGATAACTGATACATAGTAAGAGAGAATCTTTGCTCAACTCTAACCTTATAAAGCAGCAAACATGCAAAATACTATTTTTCACTGGGACTAAACATTGAGATAACATTATTTAGCTCGGTATGTGGGATAAGAATATGGTTCAATGAAACTCATTTAATAAGTTTTATAACCTTTTTATTAGGACACATCTAAGATGCCTCAGAAGGCAGTAATTGCTAAAAAGTCAATGTTCTAATTACTGTTTTTCCACAGGAAGCAGAAATGCAATTTGGGTCTCTACAGACTTCTTGGCAAACACTCTGAAGATAGATATCACATTGAAAGTATTTCATTCAAATGTGGTTGAATTCCCAAAATTATAAAAACTTAGATAAAGCCTTTAAGTAGATTTAACTGGAAGGAAGAGCCTTCACTTTCACTCCATTTTGTTCAGTGTCTAAGGTGGTCTCATAGGAGAGTCTGGGGACTAATTCCAAGTTGTTCCCCATTGCTCCATCTCCACGCATGCCTTGGGGATGGTCCTGAGCTTGTATGAATTAATGTGCACTTTTCCTTATAACTGCAGGATTTTTGAATGGGAAGTCCCTGCTAACCTCAAGGCAGGGCACGGGATGGGCAGCCCTTTGGGCAGGGCGGGGCTGTGCTGCACTGCTTGGAGTGCAAGCTGTTGACCACCAAACCCAGGAAACCCAGCACACACTTTCCCTGTCCTGGTTATCTCCAGCTGTGCTTCATTGATGCTGGTTTGCGCCAAGCTTGGACAGCCATGGCATGCAAGCCATCCTCCTTTTCCTGTTTCTGGGAGGTTTTTGACATTTGAAAGCTTCCAGTTTTGTTACTGGAGAGCCCCAGCTGATTTCTTGCTTCATGCATGTTCCTCATATTGTCCTGTGTCTTGTTTCAAGGCTGTGTTGTGTTTATTTGAAATCGGGGCTTTTATAACCATTTTCCACGGTTCATTTCTTCCTCTTTCATTTGCAGTTATAGGACATGTTGTTAAGAATAATCCCAAAGTCCACCTATTTTAAAGGCATAGGTTTCAAAAGCATGTCTAATATTTCTGAAGCCAAATGTTTCCTCATACCTTATGACTCCAGAGGAACAAGTACACAGGTATGGATATATTTAAAAACCCCTAATACCAACTAATTTTCTGCCACATGTGGGGGCTGTGCCCCCGTGATGCTATTTAGAATTGACCTTGTAAGTAGTGAGGTAGGGGGTGCTTTTTCTTACAAAGATTTATCTCCATGTTTGTTCCCAGGGTTTTGTGGAGCTGTCTGTCTAGAATTTCCACATTATAAATGGCTCTTGTTTTGGTAAAGTTTGAATTATTTTCATTACCTGGTCACCTGGGGCCTGACCAGAGCCAGGCTAAAAACTTCAGACAAGCACTACAGCTTTTGCAATCAGTCTCAGTCTCTCTCTCCTGTCATCCCTAAGGAAATGAAAGGCAGAAACGTTTATGCTTCAGGTTAATGTTTTAGAAGTGTTTGAGGCAGGAAGCAAATGGACTTATTCATAAGTTCCTCGAGGATGTTTTGTTTCAGTTATGAAGACTGAAACTTTCCTGAATAAAGGCCAGCCAACAAGAAGTGACCAGGGGCAGGGTCTGCCTTTGGGATGTGCTCCTAGACCTCGGCACCCGGAGGGAACTTGCCTTTCAGAGTCTTTCTGACAGTCCGTGCCTAACTTTGACACAGACTTCAGGAGGTATAAACGTAATACTAAAAATGTGGGCAAAGACCTAGCAAGCTTAGGATATATAGGAGAAACTGGATATATAGAGAGTCATATAAAAGTCATTGTACAGATGTGAAAAGAAAGAGCTGGAAGAGGCCTCTTATTTACACTAAGAATGAGCCATATAACTTCTTTGCTTGAAGAAATAAAGATGTTTCTGGAGATGCTTACTTTTGAATGTCACTTCTCACTTATCAATATGCTTAACTTAAGTACCCAATTTGCTCACTATTGTTTCCTATGAGAAATCAAAGCATTTCTGCTTTCCAAGTCTTTGACAGTGTTCACACTGACAGTGACAACCCTGAGCATCAGCCAGCATGGACTGCATGAGGATGGTTGAAAATCTGCAACAGCTATCCAGTGAGAAGTTAGGTAGTGCAGCTTTTGAGCCACTGAAATTAGCTGGGCTAATGTTGCACTGTAATTTTTAGAAACATATTCAAAATATTACATTTATTCCATTTATGTTGGCCTAGAACGGGTGCTGTCAAAGCTTCTTTCCATTAATGATCTACAAGGCAGGGTTTGCATTTTAGGAGGGAACATCAAAGTATTTATTATATTGACTGAAATTTATTTTCCTGGGTATAGAACATTATGGCAAATGGGATAGGTTAGAAATAAGAAACATGTTTCACTTCTGACTGCATACACGGTTCAGTGTATCCTCTCTCTCTTCTTCTGTTATTCTGACCATGTGTTGGTCTAGTAGATTCTAATTCTGCAAGACATTCTGGTGTACCTCTTGTTAAGTGAAGGAACAGCAAATTAAGTTTAAAATAAAATTGTTCTCTTTTTTTTTTTTCCTGCATCCATTTTCAGTTATAATGAACTCTTTTAAGTCCTACAACAAGACTTCATTAAAATCAAACTTTAATTAAAATTTCTATAGATAAACATACCCAAACAAAAAAAACTGGTTCATGACTGCTTTCTTATTGTGCCATGTGTATGCCAAAGCCAAATGCAGGAGAGCAAGTGGTACATATTGCATGAGGAGCCCATATGAGGGAGCCCTGCAGCTTTCTCAGAAACCATTTTGTGACTACTTTCCTTGGAAGAATTTTCTTTCTTACATGTTCACCCCTCACAATATTTTGTGGGTTGACCTCTGATGTCTAAGTCTGGTTCTGCTTTGTATCGTTTGTCTCTTTGTGTATTGCTTTCTGTGTCTGTTCCTTTTGCTTTTGTTGTTTTCCCTGCTCGTTTTGCACTAAGCCACCTATAGTATTGGTTTGGTCTTTAGGGTTGTGATCCAAGGCAAGCGCAATATGCAGATCCAAGCACTTGAAGTTCATGAAAATACAACCCTCAGTGAAATATGCCTTACTTCCACAAAGTTTAAAAAATCTCATTAGCACAGAGGGATTCTGCTCACAAATTAATGTTTTCAAAGGGAAGAACTTGTATCTCTGAAAGACAAATGTCTTTGCTGGTTTGGCGCACACTTTTCTTCCCATTTGTTAAATGCCTCAGTGCCCTTCCACAGCACCAGTAGCATGATGCTGCTCTTCCACACAGTCACATGAATGTAAAACTAGTGTTTTCACAAAATGCATGCCTGTCCAAGCCATCCCCAAGCAAGGGGATGTTCTCAACACAGCCACAGTTACCCTCTTTCCTTTGCTATTGTAATACACATAATCTACAAAATTAAAATCCACCTTCTGTGGAAAATCTCTTGGATAGTCAGAGATAAATGACAACTTTCCATCTTATTTGCAGGATCTAGATCAACTTTGAAAAGAGAATCCTTAATTCTAATGATTAGCTATGTAAAAAATTAATAATTTTTGTCTTCGACAATGCTAAAATATGTACCAGGCCTTCATGAAAGGCAACTTCTGAAGTGCTCATTTTGATGGAGGAAGATTTTGGTCTGCATAGAACCCTTCACTAAGTATTAGTAGATCTGGAGGTTGGCAAGGCAGAGCCTCCAGCTCCTCCATCTTCAAAGGTGCACTATGACTGAAGCTTTTGGTAGAAAGGGCAGAGCAGAAACTGGCCAAGCATGGTGAAAATATGGGGATAAGCCTTAACTCCAACTTCCCTACTTCAGTCACTTAAAAGAAGTCCTGAGTGACAGCTGGCGTCCAACCTCCCCTTCCCTCAGAAGACCAAACACATCATGTACTACAAAAAGTGGAACCCATCCAATATGCTCTCGCACATGGCCCCCATGTCCTGCCTGCATGTGCCCAGCTCCGACCTCCCAGTTTGTATGGCACTGTGTAGTGGCTGAGCCTGCCCTGCCAGCTGGCTGGTGTGAATCAACAAGCTGGAATTGGCAAAACATTTTTCCTGACATATTTAGAATATTTCACTGGGGAGAAATCCCTAGAGATTCAACATCTGATTCTTCAGACTGCTCTGGGAGATTAAAATAAAGGAGAAGGCAACATTAAGTCATGCATATTCTGATTAAAAACAAACAAGAGTGGGTCAGATTCCATCCTCGATTGCAGCCACACTGAAGTCTCCGTGGTTGCAGGAGAGTAAGTGAGGACAGAGTTTGGTGCCTTGAAACAAAAATAATATAAATGATAAGCAAACACAATCTTGACTGTAAAGCTGTGGCATATTTAATTTGAGGAACCTTGAGAGATAAAAAGATCTTATATCAAAGAGGACTTAATTCCTCAAATATAAAACAAGATAAAAAATAATTATTTGCAAAAAATAATTTTTGGCTGACAGAGTAAGGCAGATTTTTCTCAACTGACAGCTGTGCATACTGTGTGGCAAACGGTTAAATAAACAGATTGCTGCTCAAGCTAGTTGTTTTCAATTTGAGATGCCAAAGCCACTAGAATAATCTCTACCCACTAAAAGAATATCGCTTGGTCACACTGTGACCACACAGAAGGCCCTATTCATCAGCGGGGTTAGCCTGCCAGATGACTTCTCTGAAGAAGAAGCATCCGCCATACCTGTTCAGTGCAGTCAGCACTGGGCTGATTGATGGCACCCAGACCTCTGCTGACTCCAGGGTGGACTTGCATTGATGAAACAAGAATAGAAGAGATTTTGTGCATGCTTTTGTCTTTCCATTCATTCCACTTTCTTTCCTGAAGCTCTGACAGTAGCTGGATTTTAAGGATCCCACCTTCTGCATGCTCAAGAGCTGGTTTATAACTCTTTAGTAGCAATCCAGCCCCAGAGATGCAGGAAATCCACATGCGCTGATGCCAGCAGGGAGAAACCATAGAAACAACATGAAAGTTTCCCCATTCCTGTCTCACCTGTGACCTGAGTGGGACCATCCTGAAGCTCCTTTGCAGTCTCTTGCCTGTTTACATTTATACCCATCTGTTAGCATGGCACTGCACTCACTCACCAGACAGTCTGTCATGTTCACTGGAGCTGATGATAGATCTGAAATGGCAGCCTGCATGACTTTATAAAAGGCTGTGATTTAGTGCATGTCCGCACATGTAGTGTCTTTGGAGTTCTGTGTAGTATCATCCTATCTGCTTAATCTCACTGTCCGAGGGTTAGAATTTTTTGTTTTGTTTTGTACTATCTAAGCGCCTGCTCTGTCATCTGTATACCACATTGCACTCCATATTCATCAAAGATATTTAGCACTTGACAGGGCAAGTGCTCTAGGACTGTAAGATTCCTATCAAAACTCCAGCCCTTCTTAAAGCAAATTTTGCATTTGCCTCATGCATATAAAATACATGGTTTTTTTCAGAGCCTGCCACCTGAGAAAACGCAGCTGATAACTGTTTTTCTTTTTTAGATTGGAGCCTTGCTTCATCCGTACTAACAGCCTTTGGAATTATACTTTAATGAAAAGAGAAGTAGATCCAGTCTATAGTAAACAAACAAGCAAACAAAAAGGCTCAGCTGTAGTGAAACCTCTAAAAACTCTCTGTATGAGAAGAAGAGAATCTTACAGCTCTGCAGCAAGGGAAAGGAAGTTGTATGTTTGGTCTTTGAATATTTGCTTCGGTTTCAGTGTGACTGTGCGCAACCTTAGCCTTTGGCATATTTTCACCATCACCAAAATATACAGATTCAGAAGGAAACTGAAACTTTTGCTCTGGATTATCTTACCTGTGCCATGAGACAGTTTCTGACATCAGGGCCTCACTACGAACATGGTAGGAAACAATCCCAGCTGTGAGGTACTTACCATTAATTAGAAGAGAAAAAGGATGTGACGCAGATAAAGGGTGATGGACTCAGGGTTATGGGGCAAGGCGCTGAATGCATTTCCCCTGCTTTCTTATCCCGATACTTACAATGATGTTACAACAACTATTCCAACAGGAGCAAAGCTAATCTGAAAGACCTCATCAGGAAGAAATAAAATTTCCATCAATTTCAACTGCCTTAGAGTGCTCTCCTTAAGTGAACCATCCTAAAGCTTGCATTTCATTTTCTCTGATCTAGTACTGCCTGTGACAAGCAGCTTCATAGAAAGTGAAAACTTTAATCCTTGTGATACTGTCCTTTTCCTCAACAGCCAGCAGGGAGATGTGTAAGATGCAGAGGAGACCTGTGCCACTCCAGAGCTGCAGTCAAACTCACTATGACTCCAGGGACCATGAGCAGAGGTCAGACATTCTCTTTGCCGATCCATAATGCAGCCAGTGGCACAGGGTCAAAATCTGGCCCCAGTAATGCCACACAAATAACATGCAAGTTTTAAACGGTAGGCTTCACACACTTCATGCACGTAATAAACTGGGGAAATGGAGGATAATTAGCAATATTTTCCTTGTTCCATGAGAAAGGGTGAGGAAGTGGCTCCAAGAGCCTTTTCAAAAACTGTTTTTAGGGGCACCTTCTGCAATGCTAGTTCCTTGGCCAGCTCTCCATGAAAGACCCCATATACATATATTAACTGTTTTTATGCCAGCCCTGCACTGAAAGTCCAGTTCAAACACGACAAAAAGAAAAGTGTGTGAAATACAAAACATCCTGCTAAAGGAACTATTATATGGGTGAAGACCCAAAATTTCAGTTAAGTAAATGTCTGGTTTAAGTTAAAAAAAAGAAAGAAAAAAGCTGCATCACTTCTGAAACAGCTGCTGTGCAGATGCATTTCCCATCTTCACACTGTAGCAGCAGGATTCCCTCATCCTTTATCTCTCATTCATCTTCTTGGCTGGGGAACATGCTTAACACTGGCTCAAGATTTTCTGTGAAAGAAGCATGCACATATTCAGTTATTATACCTTGCCCACCTTGCAGGTATAGATGTGTATAAGAACAGTAGAATCAAGGCCAGAATACCCTGCCTGTTTGTAAGGATGGATAAGAGGCAGAAAACAGCATTTGTGTTAAATCAAAAGAAATCTGGTAGGCTTTTTGTCAGGACAAGCAGACCTGCTGGTGTCCCATTAAAGTACAGGAAAAGAGGAATAGCTAAATTTGGTCTATATGATCATAATCAGGTTTTTTTTGATCCTGAAAGCTTATGAAATTGGTCTGCATGACAGCCTCAATTGCTGAATCTGGACAAAAATAATGGGATATATAATTTGAGAATTACTCTTCAATAGCTAAATACCAACAATCCGCCAAATAAATGCCAAGACTGGCTGAAGGCATGTATATTCTCCTCACTTCATTGTCCTTCACTGATCTTTCATTAGTCTTTGACCACAAGCAGGCACTGAGTTGGCTGAAGATTCCTCACAGCCTGTACAAGTCCCAGATTCCTCAGTGCTTGAAAGTTGTGCCATAGCTCTGTGGTGACATTTTAAACATCAGCTCTCGAAGCTGGCCTGGCCTCAGTAGCAGGACACACTCTAAAAGGCTTATAACCTGGATGAGTGATTTTTTCCCAAGAATATTAAAATACTGTGTTTTGAGCTGCCCAGCAGAGTAAAAAAAAAATAGGAACTCACGCCATGTGAGTCCATCACACTCTAAATTGTGAAGAATGTCGTTTAAAAGTGTAGGAAGTTTCTAGATTATTTTTTTGTGTGTGTGTGTAGCTCACAGAAGAGCTATACATAAAAAGCAGGTAACTTGCCCTTTGGCAGTAATAGAAATATTAGTGACACAGAGCAAGCCAAGATCTTGCTAACTCATAACACAACATTACCGATCTCCATTAAATCCCAAACTCAGCAATAAGAAGAGAAGGAGGTGGACTTAGGGGTGTCGATCGATGAGAAACTGAACATGAGCCGGCTTCAGTGTGCGCTTGCAGCGCAGAAAGCCAGCCGTATCCTGGGCTGCATCAAAAGCAGCGTGACCAGCAGGTCAAAGGAGGTGATCCTGCCCCTCTACTCTGCTCTCGTGAGACCTCACTTGGAGTATTGTGT
>JANHGB010040844.1:19126-29645 GCA_026283785.1 Coracopsis vasa | reverse complement strand
CCGCTGCAGCCACCAGTTCTGTGCCCAGGCTGAGCTGGAATCGTCTCTGCTCCCCTTGCTGCAGACCCACATCCCCAGCCATTGCTAATGTGAAGCCTTCCTGGAGGCTCAGTGTCACCAGAGCCTGCAGGAGCAGACTGGGCTTTCCTCTCCTTCTAGGTATAGTGGTGCCTGGACGTGCCTAGGATCTAATCCATTGCCACCACTGTCCGTTTGCAGATGAACTGAGAAAATGCAGCTGGCCTGGTGTGCCCAGAGAAGTCCGGCCTGTGACTTGGCGTCTCCTCTCAGTGAGTACTTGGAACTGTGATGCAGGAGGCTGGGGGAGTGTGCCAAGCCAGAGACATGTGCTTCGTGAGTCCTGTAACCAGGTTTGCTCGTGTTGTGTCTCTACCCAGCCTATGCAGGGTTTTTTTGGTTGGGGAGTATAATTGCTACATCATCTTTCAGCACAAAGCCCATAGCGGTGCTAGGAATAGGTGGTTCACTCTGATTTGGAAAGCTGAATTCCATGGTGCTGGGTTGCTCCAGGGATCAGGGATCCAGGGGCTGGGAGAGCCAAATCCCATGAAGGGTCTTTCCCCAGCTCCTGCGTCTCTGTGCCTGATGATTCCAGCTGACAGGCAGGATTTCAGGGGATGGTTTAAGGTGAGGGAAGAGGCTCTCTCCTGACACAGGTTTTCCTGCCACAGGGTTATCTCCCCGCAAACATGGAGCGGAGAAAGCTGACTTTGCAGCGCAAGCGGGAGGAATACTTTGGCTTCATCCAGCAGTATTATGATTCCCGGAATGAGGAGCATCATCAAGACACCTACCGACAGGTACGAGACCTACCTACAACAGGTAGAGGCCTACCTCTGCCTGTTGACTGGCTTTCTGCCTTGGTTATATCCCTTTCCCCCCTCTTGCCACTGCTTGTCCATGCAGTTGGGGTCATGCCAGGACTTCCTCTAGATGTAGCTATTAGGAGGGGAAAGGGCACCATGTTTCTGTCCCTCTTCTTACAGGTATTAGTTTAACCCTTTCTTCAGTTGATCTAATAACTAGATTTTGGACCCCAGATCTGGTCACCTGCCCACACCTGAGCAGAGGAGATCAGAGATAAAACTGGACGTGATTCTGTCATTGCAGCTGTAGCCCTCACTGCTTGTCAGCAAGTGCAGCTGTCACTTGAGGGACACTGAGGAGTAGATTCCCCTCTGTTAGCCTGTGATGAGTTACTGTGCCCCTGGAAAGCATGGCTGGTGTGTGTAACCCACCTTCTCTTCCAGATCCACATTGATATTCCAAGGACCAACCCACTCATCCCCCTCTTCCAACAGCCACTTGTCCAGGAGGTAAGGGAGAGGAAAGCTCCTGTCACACATTGGCTGTGGGGTGTGTGTGGGGGGAAACTTCCCTGGCTGACAGCTCCTGATGCAGATACCTGCTGAAACTGGTCTTGTCCCATGTTTCTGAAGGACATCAGACTTGGAGCTCAGGGTTATGAGATCAGCTCTTCTGTGGTGAGATGTAGCCAAGAGTTGGTAGAAGACCTGAAGCTTTTGTTTTGAGACAAATTCTAGGCATTTGAACCAGAACAGATCAGTTCTGTTTTGCTATGAAACCTCTTTTTTGTGAAGCACTATGTGAGAAATCCAAGCAGGGATGGCTTAGAGAGATGACTGGGAGGTGCAGTAGGCACATGTCCTCCTTGGAAACAAGCTCAGCATGTGTGTGTGGTGTGTCAGAGCATGGTGTCCTGGGACTGAGGCAGTCTGGAAGGTTGTTAAAGAGTGGCTGCTCTGTTGGAAACTCTCCTGATCTGTGATGTTTTGCTGGAAATACTGTGCTGATAACAGATAACAGCCTTAGCTTCAACATCATGCTCAGCAAGGCATGCTGCTATGCACAGGCAGCCCTGTCCTGGGGGTGGAAGGGTCTTAAACCACCTGGATCTTACAAAGTTGGGTCTGCATTTCTTCAGCTGAGGCTTTAATGAGAAGCCTGGGCTGCCTTGTTCTGTAAAGTGTGGGCTGGCCTGTGTGGGGGATCTGTGGATCACACAGGAGGCTCTCCTAGGACTTGTATGCTTATCTTAACGATATTGCTGCAGAAAAGCCTGTCTGTGCATGATTTCTGCTCCCTGAGCTTAGCTGTTATGCTTTTCTGCCTTTCCTTTGTGCACGGCTAATGCAGGTACCTGCTTTCCCTCATTCTTCCCTAGATCTTTGAAAGAATCCTGTTTATCTGGGCCATTCGACACCCAGCCAGCGGCTATGTACAGGGAATCAATGACCTGGTCACTCCTTTCTTTGTTGTGTTCCTCTCTGAGTATGTTGGTAAGTGACATACGTTGCTGCCTCTCCACAACGGTGTTTGAAAGGGTGTGAAGTGCTGGCATCAGAAAAGCTTTCCTTGCTGAGGGGATGTGTTAATCCTTCAGTGCCTGTGCCAGGCTGGAGATACATCCTGACCTCTTAATGCCTAGTCGATTGACTTCAGTTTGCTGAGCTCCACGGAAATTGAAGTGTTGAGGGTAGATTTGCATCTGAATGTACTTAACATCTTTATAGCTTGGAGGAGAACTGAGGCCTTTTAGGTGCTGAGAGAGTTTAGGCAAAGCCCTGATGATACAGAGTTGGGGGAAGGGAGGGTCTTGCTCTCAAAGCTTGGCTTTTGAGGTAGTTCTGGCTCTAGGAGCATTGAGGCAAGTGTAAAGAGACCCTGCTGAGAATGTAAAATAAACTATTGAAATGAAAGCTTCCTGGCTCGTGCTGCTGGTACAGGTGTGTTTCTCAAGCTGAGACTTTCAGAAAGCAAATTAACTTCTCCTTGCTCCTTTTGGCTTTCTTGACAGCCAGTTGCCTTTAGCTGGAGATCAAGTCATTTCCACCCATAGTACTTTTATTCAGTCTCCAGCTCTAGCTGTGATTTGGGCTTAACATTAATGCTGGGGCTCTGTAATCCCTGTGCCTAAAGGCTCTTAGTTTTTACTGTAAATAGAAGGAAAAAGGGAACTTGTAAGGCAGTATTAGTGACAGAGAAATTGTGTGGAACAAATATTTTTAAGGTATCCAAAGCTTGTTGAAGTCAGTGGAAGCCTTCCACTGCCTAGCTGAGGCTCTGTAAACCAGTACTGATGTGCCTCACCTGAGGAGCTTGCAAAGAGGTGAGCCAGCTTGGTTCTACTGTGGTAGCCAGTGTGGTCAGGATTGATCCCCAGGAAGTGCTGATGCTTCTAACAGCCTGAAGGACAAGGCACAAAATGTGGCCCTTCTATGAGCGGGGGTGGTGAGTACCCTTTCCTGGGAATTTCCTTTCCTGGGAGGTCAGGAGCCTGTTGAGTCAGGTCTGGGCAGGTTCCCTTTGAGTTGCTTCTGCCACAGCACTTAGGCTTGGTGGAGGCTGGTTGCTCAGGATTGATTTATTGGGTTAGAAGCAGGGCTGTGAACAGTGAGTTATATCTGCAAGGAGGGAGCTAGTCTGAAGCATCAGAGCTGCCTGCAGGTACCTGCTGTGACTTCTTGCAGCCCTGTACTGTGCTGACGCTCGACTCTCTGTGTGTGGCTGCAGAGTTCGTGTTGCATCAGCCCGGTCCACCTCTTGCTGGTGGTGTGCTTCTCACCATCTTCCAGGGCTGTTTTCACCCCTGCCTGAAGTTTCCTCTCTGAATGTGGCCATCCTGCTTCCAGCTATCTCTGAAACTTGTGTTGGAGGAATAAAAGCACGTGTGAGAAAAACCTGTTGAGTTGAACTTAGCCAAACAATATCATGCATCCCCTTCTGGCCCCAGAGCCTGAGACACAAAGCCAGCCTTCAAGTGACAAGCTGTCTTGGTGGCTCCCTGCTCTGGCTGTGTAGCAGTTGGAGTTTAAGGACAAGATCAGTAATTGCCTTGAATGTACATGGGAAGGAATTGGCAGTGCTCAGTGCCATGTAACCCCTTTTGCAACAGGATTTAAGTCTCTGGCTTGGAGCACTGGCTCGGAGCACTGGCTCTTCTCTACAGCTGCCTTCGCTGACAGGCCCTTGAAGACCTGGTGCTGTGCAGGTCTGGAGGCTCTCCTTGTTAGATGACTAATTCTCAGGATCCCTGGATCAGCCAAGTCTGTGCTGCACCCCAGTCCTTGCAGCAGGAGAGCGCAAAGAGACCTTGCACACTTTGGTAACCCTTGTGCATCATGTGCCAATGGACAGCTCTCCTTTCTGTGGGAAGTCTCTTGTTTAAAGGAAATTCTGCTTGTATTCAAGCTGTATCCCTGGCACAATCAGGCAGCTGCTTGAGGGCTCATACCCCTGTCATCTGAGGGTATTTCCACATTCAAAGGTGTATGTAGAGCTGGCCTGGAAAAGTTTTCCTTGAAAGCTGGCTCTAGGAAATTGATACCATCTTCAAACCTCTAGTTTTGCTACCCCTGTTCTTGAGACTGGGATTTTGTTAAATGGATCCACTGTGCTGGCTCCTCAGCTCACCTGCCCACCAGCTTCCCTGGATGTTTGTGTGGAGTTCTGAAGGGCTGTCCCTGCAGCAGCTGACTCAGCAGGACCATCACAGCCGTTTGGGAACCATGGTGTGCAGGTGTGAGTGAGCTGGCAGGCAGAGGTGGAGTTCACAAGCTATGAACTTTGGTTAGCTGCTCAGCACAAATCCAGGCTGACACCCTGGTCTGCTGCTGTTCAGTTTAGTGGCTTCTCATAAAGCAGTCTTTGATAATGGGCTGGTTTCCATCTCCAATTTCTTTGTAGACTTCTAACCCATCATAGAATCAACCAGGTTGGAAAAGCCCTTTAAGCTCATCAAGTCCAACCATTCCCCAGGGCTGCCAAGGCCACCACTAACCCATGGCACTGAGGCCTCATCTACACGGTGTGTGAACACTTGCAGGGACAGCACTGCCCTGGGCAGCCTGTTCCAATGGCTGAGCACCCTTTGGGGAAGGAATTGTGCCTCATCTCCATGTAAACTTCCCGTGGTGTGGCTTGAGGCTGTTTCCTCTTGTCCTGTCACTTGTTCCTTGGGGAAAGAGACCACCCCCTACCTCACTCCATCCTTCTTTCAGGTAGTTGTAGAGAGTGATAAAGTCTCCCCTGGGCCTTCTCTCATGCTCCATCATCCCATGCTTTGAGGAGGCATTGCATTTGCAGACAACAAATCCACTTTTCTACAGATCAATTAAAATCTCTGCTTGGTGCTTATCAGCTGATCAATGTGTCTGGTTAATGGTGTGTCCATTATACATCAGTATATGGTATTACGATATATCAAGACCACGGCCTAAAACATACTCAAGAGAGTTTGTCTGGCTTCCGACCAAGGGCTTGAACATGTCCATAGGGAAAAGGTGGGTGTTTTGGGGAGGGGATGGTCTGTAGCTTTCCAAAGCACCTTCAGGGAACAATTTGGCAGCTTCCTTTCACTGAAACTGACATGAGTAAAGGTCCATCAGTCAACAGTAACCCAGCCAACACCCAGGCTCTTGTGTGCTGAGGGATTAAACAACTTGCTCAGGGTAGTCCTTACAGCAGTCTGGCTTGGTATACTGCTGAGTCTTTGACTTGATGGCTTTCTGCCCTCACTGTAGAAGATGGGGAGGGGAAGGGTGAAAGCCTCTCTGGGTCCTGAAGGAGGTAAATGGACCAGTGGGTGAAGCGTACTTGCAGGAAGCTATTTCTTCTGGCTGCCCTGTGATGCTTTGGGAACTGGATGACCCTGTTATTAGCCTGCATTTCCCCAACTTAACCAAAGGGGTCCTGTTAGTATTGTTATTCTCTTTCTGAGCAATGCCTTGAATCCAGTGTGTATGCCTCTTCAACCAGCACCAACTAGACTGAAGCAGGGAGGAGCAGCTCTTCCCTTGAGCTTCCAATCCCCATGTCTGAACTCCTCTGCCCCTTTTTCTGATGCCAGTTGGGACCAGTTGCTTTTCCTTTACTTGTGCCCAGTCTAGATGCAAAACTTATGCTCCTTTAGGTGCTGGGCAGACACCTGTGACTTCTGCCTCTTGACAGATGGGATAGATTTAATTGCTGTGTTTTAACCTTTCTCCCATCATGGCTCACCTCCTGCGATGCTCTACCTGGCTCCTGCACCAGCACTGCTACTTGGCAGCAAGCATGGGTGCTTTGGGCCCCTGCCACTGTCAGATCCATAGCTGGAGTGATTCCTCCTCCTGGCGATTGATGGCTTCTGCTTGTGCTGCCATGAGGAAAAGCTCGAGGGAGGCATTGAGGCTGCAGGAGCAGCTGAGTCTACTGTTCCTGCTGTCTGAACGGGATGGGTGCAGTGGTGCTGCTGGGCAGTCAGAGCCTGAGCAGTGAGGATGGAGAGAGGCAGTCTGGCATCCAAGGAACTGGGGCAGGGCTGACACCCTGCCAGAGGAAACCATATGCTCCTTTTTCCAGGTGATCAGAGACGGCCCAGCAAGCACAGGGATGCTGAGCCCTCAGTCCTCCTTAAACTCGGAGTCACTCCCAGCAATCAGGGCTTGTGTTTGCATTTCAAATGACAGTGACAGAGCTCAGAAATTAGTTCAGCAGCCCAAGGTAGTGCCAATGCTGGCTCTGTGCCCTCTCCCAGTGCTCTCTGCCCATCTCAATGTATGACACCACTTCCATTTCTGATCCAAGGCCTTATGTAAGGGATTGTTTCAGCTTTGGGATCTGTTTGGCATTTCACCAAGCCTGTAAAAGGGGCAGCGCCATGGAAAGGACTGATCTTGCTTGCTCCTGACTGGCTTTTGTAACTAAATCCTGACTGCAGTTAAACTAAGACTGTCTCCCTGTAAACAGGAGTGTAATGGAACCTGGGGGAAGGGAAGCCTCATACCTGGGAGTTACTACTCACACTGCAACTTACCAGCTTAGGCTGTAACATCAGTCTTGTTCTGAGCTCCAGGTTTGTCCTGGATCTGCCCGTCACTGCACATGATGCAGACGTGTGCATTACTACACAGGGCTGTGAGCCAAGACTGGGTTTAACTGTTCCCCATGTGTCTAGTCCTGCACTGAGCATGGGGAGTCAGTAAAGCTCCCTAAGGGCAAGCAGGCAGTGAGCCCTGGTACCTCTTATCTGCTCCAAGCTATTCCCTGCCTGGTTTTTGGAGCCGGGGCTCAAGTGGGATTGTGATGTCCCTTCTCTTGTGTCTGCCCTGAGTCCTGATGAAGTGTCACTCGCAGGAGCTGTGCTTTCTCCAGCTGCCCTGAGGCACCCTGGGACACTGCCAGCAGTGTCACTGTACCACTGGCTCCCTTTCAGTCCCTGCCAGAACCCTGTTGAGCAGCTCCCTCCTTTCCACAGGGCTACTTGAATGATGCCACTGAGCAGATGTTTGTGTTGAGCTACACACTCCAGCAGCCTTCCTGCAGTGTGTGTTGGCTCATGCTGGGCACCTCCTATCCCTGTTTTCCTTTGACAACAGGGTGCTGACAGAGTTGCTTCTTCTGTCCCTATACTGGTGCAAGCAGCAGGGTGTTCCCTGTCACCTGGGTAGGTCACCACATCCACTTCTCTGTCACGGTCCTCATGCCTGGAGCTGCATGGAGTTCATCCTGCGTTGCTGAGCCTCCCCACCCCGAACCAATCCTGGCTACTAGGATGTGGCCCTGTCCCCTTCTTTTGCCTGTCCATCCTCCTTTCTCTGTGGGGGAAGTTATCTAGGGAAGGATTTTGCCTGCCTTTCTCATTACCTGGAATATTTGTGAGTCCCCGCAGAGAAGCTAGTAGAAGAGTCATAGCTTTGGACGATGACCTGCAGCTGTAGAAGAGCTTTGCTGATCTTGCTCCAGTTCAAGCTTGCTAGATTAATGCAGAGTTAAGCCCTTGCTTGTCCCTAAAGCTCCTGGTGGCATTTTGCTCTGGAGCTGAGCCCTGTCCCAGAGGAGGAGCAGTGCTGGAGTCACTGGCTCTGCACTTCCCATCTTCCTGTGGGCAAGATCTGTTAGTGTGAGTTTTCACATCACTGCCCTAAGCCAAGAGTGCAGCCTGGCTCTAGCCCCAACCCCTTTCCTCTTCCTCTCTTGCTCTTTTCCAAGGAAGTTCAAAGGCACTTTTTAGGCTTTCTGAACCTCTGGGTTTGGAAATGAGCCAGTTTAGTCCTGTCATCTGTTGGTCTGATTTAGCACTGTGAGAGGTGCTCTCCTGAGGAGGAAAGGGAAGGGAGCTGCTGGGTCTGCCGAGCCAGGAGGGCCAGACCTGTGTCTCCTGAGTCTCCTCCCTGTATTTCCACTGCCTTTTACAGCCCCAGGTTAAGGTGAGCTTGGCCTGGAGCAGGTGATACCTGCTCCAAACTCAGCTAGCATCACCACCATCCTACCCTGATCTCTCCCTTCCCTTCTTGCAGCTTCCTAAGCTCATGTAAAAGCGAGGGCAGCCTTTTGCACTCTGTGAGCACCCTTTGAGGACAGAGCTGCCACTAACCCTTGTGCTTTCTGACCCCTGTTTCACTGGCTTTGGAAAATAAGCTTGCACAAATCACTGCTTCCCCTGCAGCAGAGTTCTTCTGTGCATGGGGCTGCTGTTTGCTAGATCTCTCCCATCATCTGGGTTTGAGGAGAAGCTCTGTGAAGCTGAGCAGCCTCTCTGCTGTGTGTCCCTACTGTCAGGCTTCGAGCTGGATTTAACTCGGAGCTTTTTTGCTCCCTAGGAGCTGTCTGCTTTTGGGACTTGCAACTGTGCCTCAGAGTCCTGCTCTCCCATAGAGGGTTCTGATGCTTTGGCAGCCACTTTTTGGGTAACACTGTTGTGCTTCAGTCCTGGGATGATGCTGGTGAATCTGACTGGGTGTGGGAACTGAGCTGCCCCAGGTCACGGGCAATGTTTCCCTCCCTGGTTTCTGGCTGCAGTGGGAGATTCATCTCTCCCAGCTTTCCCTGTGATGCTGGCAGAGAGCTGCCATCACCTGAGGTGGGATGTGGTCCGGCTAGAGGGGTCCCATATGCAGCTTTGTCCATGCACAGCCTCTGCCCCAGAGGGACAGCGACAGCAGCAGCACTGTGGGATCCCTCCCACAACACTCTGGGGAGCTGGGCTGGGTTCGGATTGTGGCCACTGAGTATTTTGGGGTCCTTCAGCCCTTCACTTGGGTTGGAGAAATAGGTCAGTGCACGGGTGCTGTGCTCTGGGCCAGGCAGGGAGCCTCATAGCTTGTCTTTGTCTTGATAAAGTTCCTCAGTGTGTCCTGTGAGCTGCCTGATGTTCCCACCCTCCTGATGCTCTTCCCTCTCTGTTCTGCAGAGGAGGATGTGGAGAACTTTGACGTGATGAACCTGTCGCAGGATGTGTTACGGAGCATTGAAGCTGACAGCTTCTGGTGCATGAGCAAGCTGCTGGATGGGATTCAGGTGAGCTCTGGGGCGCTGGGGAGGGTCTCTCCCTTTGATGTGGTGAGTGCTCTGCATGTGCCAGCATTAGGAAGATTTTGCTGTTTCACTGAGCTAAATCTGTGGGTAAAATCCTGTGCCTCGAACCAGCACTGTCCTGACTAGGGATTCACAGCAGGCAGATGATCCTGGTGCTCAGGAGTCATGTCTTCTTGGCTCATGGTGCTCTTGGCTCCCTGTGGAGCTGCAGATGTGGTTTGGGTCATTTCTAGCTGTTGTTAGAGCTGCTGCTTCTGACTCCTGGCCTCTCCCCACAGGATAACTACACCTTTGCTCAGCCAGGGATCCAAAAGAAAGTCAAAGCCCTGGAGGAGCTAGTGAGCCGGATCGATGGTAGGTGACAAGGGGATCTGAGCAGGTTGTCACAACAGTGGGGGGGCCTCCTTTGCAAGTAGCACCCTCAGGGCAGGGGTAGACTCTTGCCTACAATGGTATAGAAGCAGAGCAGGGTAGGGTCAGCCAGGAACCTCCTGGGATAGGGTTTTGCTGCCCGGGATGAGGACTGGAGGTGTTTTGGAGAACAAGGTCTCATCCTGAAAGCCAGTGTGCTGGGGGCAGTGCTGTGGTCCCCAGATGTGTAAGTGAAATGTGCTGTTTCAGAGCAGGTACATAATCACTTTAGGAAGTACGAGGTCGAATACCTGCAGTTTGCCTTTCGCTGGATGAACAATCTGCTGATGAGGGAGCTGCCTCTTCGCTGCACCATCCGCCTCTGGGACACCTACCAGGTACACAGGCTCCTGCTGCTTTCCCTGCTTGGCTGGTCCCTCCAGGTCTGATTCTGTGTGCATGGTGGGGTGGAAGTCATCTGGTAACAGGGGAGATCATGGAATCATAGAATAGTTAGGGTTGGAAAGGACCTTAAGGTTCAAACCCCCTGCAATGGGAAGGGATGCCTCATTTTAAACCATGTTGCTCAAGGCTCTGTCCAGCCTGGCCTTGAACACTGCCAGGGATGGAGCATTTACCACTTCTTTGGACTGTTTCAGTGTCTCACCACACTCACAGTAAAGAGCTTCTGCCTTAGATCCAACCTGAACTTCCCCTATCTAAGTTTGAACCCATCACCCCCTGTCCTGTCCCTACAGTCCCTGATGAAGAGTCCCTCTCCAGCATCCTTGTAGCCCCCTTCAGACACTGGAAGCTGCTCTGAGGTCTC